>VXAZ01002700.1:2109925-2202577 GCA_013399875.1 Gymnorhina tibicen
GAGGAGAGGAGAGGAGAGGAGAGGAGAGGAGAGGAGAGGAGAGGAGAGGGGAGCTGGAACACTGCCATAAGTAGCAGTCAGTGATGCATATTCAGGATGACTGGAGCAAGCAGAGATATATGCATGAGCACAGATTTTTCTTTTCCTCAGAGCATGCATTACAATATTTCTTAAATAAGTAAAAAAAAAGGTTTCAGTCAGTTCTATTTGTTTTCATCTGGGAGGTGAGGATAGGCAAGGAGGTGAGTGGGAAGGGCACCTGCATTTTAATTTGCAAACTGGCTAACTTTTTATACTTTTCAACTTTAACCTCCCTCAACTTGCCTCCCAGGACCATGTCAATCTCTCTTGCAGAATAAAACATGGAAGGGGTTGTCTCACACACAGAGCAAGGTTTTGCTTTAATTTTTTTGTGCTGTTTATCACTAGCCAGACTGCACAGCCCTGACACCATGGGGAGAGCTCCAGCAGGACCTGGTGGAGGCTCCAGTGAGATCTGCTGTAATTGCTTTCACACTGGGCTGGACTCGTGCATTGACTCGTTACTGAAATGTTCTGCTATTCTGTAAACAGGAACAGTGATACCAGCAGCATGTCACTGCCATGTTTCAGGAGCATTCTGATATTATACCTTAACCCCAGAGCTCAGAGGTGATGGAGAGCATTCAATGTACCTTCTTAAGGTGAATAAACCAGTCCTTGGTATTGTTTCAGGATACCCAATTGGTGAAACTGAAGTATTGCCATTCTTGCTTATCCATACATTGGACTGTGCATCAAATGATTATCTTCACTTACAGCTTAACCTGGTTATTCTCATCCTTTATGTGACACATGCTGAATTTTCCTCGTGTACCCAGCAATGGAAGTTGCTGGTTATTCATTGGCTGTTAGGTTTGACTACTTAAGAGACTGATCAACCAAGCCAACAAGTGATGAATTCTCCTTACACCTTGCTCTCCTCATTTGGATAAGCAATTGACTAAGCAAGAGGCTGCTTTTCATTCCTGCTCACACAGCACAGCTTAGCTGTTGCTCCTCATATGGTACAAGGGAACATCTCACCTTTTCCCATCACTTATGCACTGCTTCCCTCTACATCATGCCATACCTAGCAACTGAAGCAAGAGGCACTTAATTATTTTTTTCCTCAGCAGAAACTTATGTGCCTCTTGGCTTAGGTGGATGAAAAGTCTCCTTAAATCACAAAATCCTTAGGCGCAGGAAGCAATGGGAATATAAAGCTTTAAGCCCACTCATTTTAAAAATAACCTACATGAGGTGAATATAATTTTTTTTGCTGAATTATAGTAGCTCAGCCATAGACTACTTACAGTATTAAGAGTGCTGCTCTGTGAGTTTCAAAACTTCCTGGAATGAGGTCTATGTTTTTTTGGCTGTATAGGAAATATAGGTTCCTAAAGCATTAGTTAAATCAGGCATAGATGCCTCCCCACGTGTCCTCCCCAGCCAGGTCATCAGCCAGTAAAATGAGCTAAGACTCAAAAATACTAAATATTTATAGATATGGTCAAAGGCATCCCTCCACAGCAAGGTACATCTGTTCTCTTTCTCCTGCTAGACAACAGAAGACTACTTTTCTCCTTTTTTTTTTTTTCCAAATGTGTCTGTGTGTGGGAAAACACATTAGAACTTAGGAAATTACTACAAAGGAAAGGATATGAAGGTTTTGTGTCCAACAAAATTTCCTCAGCATTTGGAAAGTGGGAGGAAAAGGGAAAGTACGGATATGGAATAAAAAAGGAAAAGAAAAGTAAAAAAGAAAAAGAATTAAAAATCCATCTTTGTTACATAATGTACACTGTAGGGATTTTAAAGAGTGGAATTACATGTTACTTATTGGTAATCAGTTGCCTAGCAAGATGTTTGGTGTCTGCTGACTTAAGTAGCAAAAGGAAGCTGGGGTATTTCCGTTATCAATATTTAAATGTCTCATGCAATCCCTGCTGACTGGATTATCACCGTGCTGGAGCTGTCACTGTGCAGGTCTGGCTGCCAGACTGAGAAGCAGAGGTGTGTGTGCCTGCGTGTGCCTCTATTTGTGCACAATTATGTCCCTCTTTCTCTTTCCTTGTAAGAGAGATCTGGGACACTCCCACTGGGCCTGTGCACAAGGGTATTTCACAGCTAATGGGCAGAGAGAAAAATTGGGATACTTCTAACAATGAGAGTTTAACACATGTACAAGCTTTTACTGACTATTCCAGTGACTCACAGTCTACTAGAAAATTTGCACACCTTCTGAAAAACAGTAAAATGGACAATGATATTATTTTAAAAATCAGTATAGAGGTTCCTCTCTGCTTGAGGCAGGCTCTGAAGCATTAGAATTCGAATTTCTTTAGAATTAAAACTCCAAACCCTTACATTTTAAAATCAATTAATGATTAATTTATAATCTAACAAGGCTCCAGAGAAAGGGGATATGAAAAAATATAATTACTATACAGTTCTTAATAGATTAGAAAAATAACCATTACTTCGTTTAAGACTAACAGTGGGAGAAAAAAAATTATATTGATTTTGGGTATGAATACATTAACCCATATATTATTAAGGAAGCAGAAACAATTTTCTTTCAGCTGTAATGAAGGGTGTAATCACATGAGTTCTTATGAGCCAATGTTAATTAGTTAACACAGTCAGCACCAGTTAACTGGTTGTTTATCTGAGGTGAGCTATGGAGGTAGGGGGAAGGGTATTTAGTTGGGCTGGTATCTAGATTATTTCCTGAGTTGTGCACGTGGTCCTGGAGGATCTGCTCTTCTCAGAAACAAAATTCATCGAGGGAAAATGAAAAGGGCATTTATTAGGACTGGAGTAGAGATAGATCTCATTGTAACTTCACATCACACTCTATTGCTCTCTGATGCATGAGCCCGTCTCCCTCTGGAGTCACTAGGAATACTTGGGGCTCCCTTTCAAGTCATAGGAACTACTATGCTAAAGGCATGATGAGCTGCTTTAAAGTGAGGGTTTGCTGCTGTGGAAGAGGGTGGTCTTCCTTCCTCCTCCTCCTCCTGTTTCTTTCCCTCTTCCCATGCCAGTTCTTGTGATCCCTGCTGAACTGGTTCAGCTCTCAAAGCAGGCAAAAAGCACTTTACTTTTTGCTGGTTGTGCTTTTCTGATTGTCTGTTGAGCAGAACCCATTCACCAAAGGTCTGATGAGCATCAAAGCCTGTGCAGACAAGCAGCAAGACCACAGAGCAGGGCTACTTCTTTTGGATTCACCAAGATTAATTCTGGTTTTCTCAACTGCACCTTCAAGAACAGACAGTAAGGCACTACTGGCAGTGGTTGGAGGGCTGAGGGAATAGGTTGTGGGTGTTTCTGGGCTGTTTCTGAAGGTGGAAGACTTCAGTGAGAAGAACTGTCTCATCTTAAGCTTTTTCCTGGTGGTTACATGCTCTGTCTAGTCCTTGAGACAGCTGTGATCATTCATGTCTATTGCCACACAGCATAAATATTGTATAGCTGCATTATAGATTGTGAAATTATCATCATTATTGGATTTAGATAGAAAGAAAGCCTGGCTAGATGTGAGGAAAATGGATTAAAATTAAAAAGAAATGTTCTGTCAGGAAATAGTGGCAGAGGAATAAGTCTGGAGACTGGAACTTTTTTTTTATCCAGGTTAGCCAGCATTGTGTGAAAACTACAGTTCATGCATTGGCGGAGGCAGTTTTCAGCTTAGAGCTATATCAAAGAGAAATTTGATTCCTGCAGTCTGATTTCCCTGTTATCTTTAATGGATTATCTGGTGTATTGACAAACAGGGAAGGTGGCAGGATTTCAGATGTAGATAGATGCCCACCAGGAATTTGAATTACTTGATCTAATCCTTCTACAGGGAACTCTACCACTAGCAAAGTAATGACTTCTGAAACTAAATCAGTTCTGAACAACAGGTTCTTGCTTAAGTTCATGACTCCAGCGCAGCTATTCTTATTTACACAGTAGTTCCCAATTCTGCTCACAATTAATCTGGTCTCACTGTTGACACCAGCATGCTTACACAATTTTGTAAGAGCACAGTCAGGTGTCTAGAGAGAAAAATCTCTTTATTTCCTGGAGCCACATATTCCCTGAGTGCTTGTTATTTCCAGCATCCTCTGTTTCTCCTGTCATGAAGGTGCATTTCTCACTTTAAATTGGCTTCATCCAACCATCTTTCTGTTTTTCTGCCTCTTGTAGTATATTTGTTTTCCTGAGAACAAGCTCATTGCACCCATTACTGTAATGATTTAATGGCTTTTAATTCCTTCAGCCCACATCAGTAGGCTTTAGGTTTTTATGCTGCCATATTTAACAGAACTGTGCTGGAGGAGGGGGTGGAAGAAAGGACACCCTACATTAAAGTCTTCTCCAGGAAAGTGACTTTTCTAGTGGGATCTATGAACTGGGCTCTTCTACCTTTCCAGCTTACATAGACAACTGTTAAATCTTTTCCCACACAAGAAAAAAAATCTTTCAAAATACTGTTTTAATTCCAATTCATGATCGAAATCCTATTTCTACGGGGGAAAATAAAAGAGGAAAGTGATCTGCCTTCAAGGAACTAATCAAAACTGAAAGTGGGACTGGAGGACAATGAGATGGCAGATCTCATCTTGAAGATAGACAGAAGTTAATGACTACTCTCTCTTTGTACCTTTCTCTTGGCACCTCTCATGATCATTTGTATTTTGCTTCCTTTCACAAGGGGACCTTTATGTTTTGAGAAATTAGAAGACTTTTTGTGGAATAAATATTTTCGTGCCCCTGTGTATATCTTTGGCTATTTGCATGTTCCTCTACAAAATCCAAGCTGTCCCTTTTGCTCTCCCTCCACAGCTGTACCTGGGCTGTGGGCGGGGTGACACATAATGCAGAGGGAAATATGGGGCTTCCTAGGGGAATTTGGGTTTTGCAGGACTGCAGGAGAAAGCTGTCTGCTCACAGCCTACTGCACAAGTGTGGTAAAAGAGATTTACTCCATCAGGTCTTCTAGAAATCTCCAATAATCACTCATCAATATCCTGGTGCTGCAGCATATTCAAGGAGAAACAGCCTAGAAATGCTTTCCACCTTGGGTATTAGGTGATTGTCTCCTGTTGAAATATTTCACAAGGTTCACAAGTGGTTTTTAGAGGTATTGAAGTAAATACTGCAGTGCTAAGAATGATATTCAGAGAGGCAGCTGGATGTGCTAAGTAAAGCTGATATCAGGAGATATAACAGGAATTCAGCAATGTGCAATGAAACCATGTATTACCTGAGATTTATACCTTTCTACAGCTCCTGTATTGCTGGTTTTCCTAAGGAAAAAAAAGACCCCAAAAATGTGCTGGATAAGATATACTGGTGATGTGATCTCACCTGGCAATTCTAAGGATGCTGCAGAGGCTGCTGCATCCAGAAAATTATAGAGATTGCTTTAGCAGCTCTAAGCATGGGACAAGATGTTATTAGATGTTGAAGACAGCTTCAGGAAATTGCAGCTCCAATCAAACCTGCAGGCCTTGCAACTGGTATTGAAAGCAGATTGGAGTGGGAATTCTCCCTGCCCAGGGGAAAAGAAAGCTGCAGGGGCAGAAGAAAGTTAAAGCTGTGCAGAAGGTGAGGTGTCCAGACCTCCCAGCAATAAATCTTTAGCTGCTGGAAAGCTCAAATAATTGAAACAAATAGTTAATTGAAGGAAAATGTGAACCCCTTTTGCAAAGCTTTTTGGCTACTGAAGAATTGCTTAATAGCCAAAAGCTGGAGCCATGATAAACCAGTTCCAGCCTGCATTAGTAACCACAGCTCCCCACCTGCATCCCAGAGCCCAGCCTGGCCCTCTGCAGCAAGCAGGTACAATGCATCATTGAGCTTTCACATCTTGCTCAAGAGCCAGTCTTGGGAATACAGAAATGAACACTTTTGCTCTTCAAAAGAACTGTCTGAGAGCAAGTAAGCAAAGCTTTAGTAGGCTCTTGTTGGGGAAAGAAGGGAACGTTACTGAGATAAGGATGGTCCTGTGGCAAATGGATTTCTCAGACCCCAAGATGTATGTATGAGATCTAGAGACACGGGGAGACTTCTGTGTTCCAAAGTTAAGAGAGTCCATTTTCTTGGTGTAGGGAAACTGAATTCTTTGGTGTGCAACTCACTTGATCTATTAATGACTTCTCTTTTCAGATGCCTCAATTTGGTTGGATAACCAACGTATCAGAGTAAAGGAGCTCTTCCTGACTTCAGAGGCTCACTGGGAGTGTCTGTGCTATGGCAGAGTTAACAGGTTACCATGATGACGGGAGAGCCAGACCACACAACCCACCTGTTCTCAATACCAGAAATAAATCCTCCTTGCCAACAGTTTACACCCCTAGAAACATTCCAAAGCACCTTAGGAATGCCATGGCACACACACTAGAAGCCAACGGCAGCTATGCATAAGCAATTATTTGTGGGTTTACTGAATTCATCAGTATAACTGAGCCCCAAACAGAACCTATCACAACTGCAGTCTGCCTGTTACATTACAGGGCTTTTCAGTGGGGAAATGAATAGTAACTTCTCTCCTTCAGGTTGCCTCATAAATTTATACATAAACAGCTTTTCTGGAAACTCCTTTTTTTTTTCGTGTTTGACTCAAGAAAGCTGAAGATTACTTTTTATTACTGCGTGAAAGCCCAGAGATGGAGTGAGAAATAGGGGGGCTAAGATCAGTCACTAATTCTGGATCATTGACCTGAGAGCAATAGCATAAGCTTTACCTCTTTGGAAATAAATATCTACAAAGTGGATTCCTGAATGTGAACTAATCACCTTGAGCCCTCTCAGCATGAGCAGAGGAACTGTGTGCAATTTATCTCAACATGATAGGCATTTAGAAGAAGATAAATAGGTTGTGTATGTATTTCTCACCGCTGGCTGTGAAGCAGGTTTAATAAGTAGCACAGGTAGAGCTGTTCACACTGTAAACAGCTGGAGTTAGCTGAGGAGAACCACAGCCGTGGGTCTGGTCCTGTGAGGCATCAGAGTTTACTTATTCCTGACACATTACCTCTCACAAGCACTGCTATTAGCAGTGGAAGTTATTCACATTGTTTTGCTTGAATTGGTTAGCTATACTCTCTAACCTACTCTCTTAAGGAACTTCTGGAGAGATCCCAGCATCTTCTATTTCATGTGGTGTGAATGCATGGGGAACTTTGCTCCCTCTCTCCATCCACAGCAACTCACTGTGGTGCTACAAGACAGCTGGGTCAGTCTCAATTGCTTCATATCAGATTCAGTTGCTTAATTGGAGTCCATGCTGTAGAAACTTTGTGAACTTGCAGCAAAAATAGCCCAATTAAATACATTTTACCTCTGAAAATGGACACAGTATATGAACTAGCCATCCCTTTCTCAGCAAAACTCAACAATAGCTAAATGAAGCTAACATTTTCCAACTCAACAGTTCTCTAATACACAGCATTTAAGTAGGAAGTAAAAAGAGGGTTTATTAGCTGACCCAGAAATTATGACCAGTGTCCAAAAAACAGCCCATTCTTAGCAAAAGGAGGAAATGTAAATTGTTCAACTACAAAAAAGAGAAAGGTGACTGAAAAACATTCAGAAGTCTGCTTATAGGAGAGGTAAGGTTTCACCAGAAGTGCTCACTGACAAAAATCATAATGCACTCATAACTGTAGATGCAATTATATATCTGAATATATAATATAAATAACTTGTCCCGTCAATCAGAAGGAGCCCGGAGTCTCTTCACTGATTTCAGTGAATCCAGCCAGCAGTTTGGATACAGCATGGCTGAGTATTTCATGTTGCACTGGGGTTGCATTTAAACTTTGCTACCATAACAGATGGAGAACTCTTACATTTTGGATGTTTTCTTGACTACCACGAATGGAAGACTAATCACAAAGTGGGGTTCACACTTGCAAATTAGATGCATGGAGAAGAGGAGGCACTGTGTGGCAAAAAGTTCTAACATGCTGAGTAACCAGATGAATGAAATAAAGCAGATGGTCTGCAGTCTTATTCATAGCATGAAAAATCAAAAGTTTGGACTCTGGTTCATTACCTATAATATTAAATTAACATATCTCTTATGTGGAACTGAAGCCAGACAGCATCAAAAAAACATTTATAACAATAATACTGAACTCTTTTACCCTGCAGAAATAGAATAACTGTATCCAAAATTGACTATTGCAACTGTCTCTGATCATCTCCTCAGAAACTAAAAGTAATTTTGGAGAGTTGTAGATCACCTGTGTCAATACCAGGCCTGGGAATGTTCCATAGCCTTGTTTAATCCACTGGTACAGCCAAATACTGGGTTAACAGGAGAGATTTCCCAGAGCCCACACCAGAACTCTGACTCACGTCTTCTGGCTCCATAAATTTCTGTTAACAAAAGCTTCATGATAAAGCACAGATCTGCTGTTGTATGCTTGACTGAGGGAAAAGATTATTGCAGTGTGATAGAGAACCCAAGCAAAACAAATTTTTTGAGAAGTGCAATCTTTCCAGGACTGAAGCTTCAAGTAAGACCTGAGATGTTTCAAAGAAAAAATCCAGCACAACTCTACAGCAGCCAAATCCTGCTTACCTTCTCCCCAAACTACTCCCCCTATTCTTCAGGAAAAATTTAATGGGAAAATGCCACTCTAGAATCCTAAAAGAGTTTCATGTAGATTGCAGCAGTGTTAGGTAAATTAAAACAAGGCTGGCAGCAGTATGTGTTCTGAGTGAATTCCTTGATAAACTCTGTCTTTCTTTCAAACAATTCACTTTAATTAGTCCAATCCTATTCAGCAAATTATTCACTTAAAAGCTTCCTCTGAGGAGCATATGGAAGTTAATGTCAGCCTCTAGATATAAAGATTCATATTCGTGCTGCTTGTCATCACATACTGAGGTTCTTTCTAATCCTACTCTATTTTCAGATGTGTAAACCACGTCCTGCAGGCAAAGCACAGCCATCCCAGGTTTACCTGTTATTTGTGGAGCTTCTGTGGCTGCTGACAATCACCTGTGGTCAAGATGCTTCTTTCAATCTTCCACTTTTCCCTTCAGCTGGGGGGCTGGATGGCAGAAAATTTATTTTGGTTCTTTGCTGTAACTGTCTGAAACCAGACAGAAGTGATGAGGAATCGGAGATTAGCACCTCATGACAATGAATGGAGAGTTAAGCACACACAGGGACAGTTTCAGAGGAAGGTTCTGCATTTATTTTGATGCTTCTGTCTTCTGATTTTAAAAGGTAGATGTTAGATTTGCTTGTCTAAATAAACTGTCTTCACATTTCTAGGCAGGGATATTGCATAAGCATTGTCAGGAGTGTATTACAAAGAAAAAATTCTTAAATAAATGATTATGTTGGTGGACTAGTCAGCATTTGGAAACTATTATATAAGGGGAAAGCTTCACAAACTGAAGGAGGAAAATTATAATAATAAAAATAAAAGTATTAAATAGATTCAACCAATTACATTATTCCTTTCGTTGAAAGCAGAATTAATCATCAGCTAAAAAAAGCTGACTGTGTGTTTCTACCTGTGACCTACTCACTACCTACTCACTGTGACCTGTTCAGTGAATGTATTCATGCTATCTGCTGAGTAAGACAGTGTTCCCATGTAGGTTTTTGGGAAAGGAAAAAGCTGGAAAAGGATCATGCAAGCTGCAGTTTTAATAAATGCATTTAATCACAGACATTTCCTACCTGGCTGAGAAACCATAATGTTATTCATGTAAGGAAGCTACATTTGCCTGAGTAACTTGATGTTCTGTGTTGGATTATGGTTCTACCAGACCAGTTCACAGAAGAGACTTTTCCTTTAAATTCCTTGTTTTAGGTGACAAAGCACACAAAAAATCTGTCAGAGAAAACAGAGGAAAAAAAGGTAAAAATTGTTGAAGATCATAGAAACCTCCTCCTAAATTACTGTTTTACTCATTGAGACAGAACAGCTCCTAGAAACGTATTAGGCCATCTCACAAAACCCCCTCAACCTGTCCAAAAGACAAAATTTGTTCTTCTTTCTCCTCCTGCACCTGCATTTCTCCTCTTTTGTCCCAATTTCATCTGATAGTTTAATGGCATATTTTACCTCATACTGATTCTCAACTCTCTATTTCATTTCTCCCTGGCCTAGTAATAAGATTGCAAGGCTCACATTTCAGTTTCACCCTGTGGAGAAGCAATGCTGATTTGCTTTCCTTCCAGATGTGAAGCAACCCGTTTATGTTTAATATTCGCTCTTCAGTCACACAGAGGCCTGCATTTAACTACATTTTTATGCATTATAAATGCACATACATTTGAAAGAATGAAATCCCTTCTACCCAACTCTATCCCTCCACTCTAAGTGGAGCTGAGGTGAGCTCTTGTTTCCCTGAGGCAGCCTGACATTTGAAGAACATTTTTAACCCTTTTGGTTTTGAACTGTACTTTTCTCCTTCTTAGCTCCCTGGGTTGCTGGGTCTCCAAGCACTTCCCAAAGTAGGCAGTGATTAACCCTCCAGACAATGTGCTAAGGAGGAAAGTGGCTGGAAAAGAGAACAGGCAACTTTAAGGTGTATCTCTCAGATTCTCTGGAGGGCTCAGGGTCCATTCACAAGGCTTTGGAAGAAGCACCCCCAGCCCTGCAGTCCACTGCCACCTTGACTTACTTCCCAGTCAAGTGAAACTTTCAACCTTTTCAGTGCAGTGAAATTCTCGTGTCTAGAACAAGCCTCCATCAAGCTGTGATACATCCACCAAACTGTGATAATTCATGGCTTCCCCTGGATATCAGCATCAAGTGTCCAGGTCCTAGAAAGCAGGAGATACTAGCTTTGTGTTTTGGGCAAGACATGAGCCCAAGGCTTTTTCAGCCCCTGCAGCCACTGTGTATGGCACAACACTCCTTTTGTCTTCAGGTGGCACACAGGGATCATTGATCAAGATTCATAGTGCTACAAAACTCGTGCTGGAAGAGATGGCAAAATCTTCTAAACCAAGACACGTTTCAACAGCCTTCTTAATCTGTGTATTTGTGGATGGCTTGTTTCTGAATGGTCTTCACAAGCCTCATTTGCAAGTCACAATACATGGTGAATAATTGCAATTACTGAGAGAGACTGAGACTACGATGATTTGCTTTGGAAAAAAACCCACACAGAACCTGTCTGTCTCCAGCACCAGTTCAAAAAGAGTTTATGGAGTGGAAGCTACTTATCACATGATGTGAAATGAAATATTTTATGGACTGATCTTTTTAGATCTCCAAACCTAAGGACATTTTTTGTGTAATCAGAAATCAGTATAGACCCATACCAGAGCATCAAATGGAGTGGTACTGACTATTCTCTTTCAGTTTGTTTAAAGACAAAGTCTCACCATGACATTGTTGACTCAATTTCAAAAATTGGTTTTTGAAAACATGCAGAGAAACTGCTGACAATACATACTGCAAAATCTAGAAGCAAAGGCTGATTAGTGATGAGGATTTCAACACATAAAGCATGACCCATCTTGTAACAGTGAAAGGAATCACTGAACAAGGTGACTAAAGATATGGTAGATTTACCAGCATATGAAGCTTTGAAATTCATTTGTTTTCAGCCACAGCAGTTTTTGCAATTTAGGACATGGCCACATCAACCTTTTTCCCCAGCAGAAAAGAGTGGGAGAGACTGCACAGCCAAGGATAAGACTATTCATTTTGGCAGTATGCTTACATCAGCTCAAAGCTTCCTGTACCCTGAGGAAGCACAGAATACTTTGTAGTATAAATAAGATTATTACTCTTGAGGAGCTTATTCATCGTGTTTGGAATTCATCCCATCCAGTTCTGGATGACTACAACTGAGGTAGTCACCTTAGGCTTCCATGCTAATTACTGAAGGAGAAAATAGAGCACAATTCTTACAGCTTGGATGAATCTTAGAAGTGTTTGTTTCTCTCCACTGACTCTCAGCCATGTTAGGGGTGGCTTAAAGATGTCTGTTTTGTGAATCTTATCCCTTGAACTGGTAGCAGAGACAGTGAGGTGATACTAAAGAAATGCCATGCCTATTGATGCTAAGATACCTGAGGTCATAACATAACATATGCAGTCCCTACAAGTTATTTACAAAGGTCATTTCCTTTAAAACTTCTGCCAAATTCTATTTTGTTGTGTGACGTCAAGTGAGACAGAGCACTCTCAGTTTGGCCATGACTTCAGGCTGGAGGCAACAACTCAATCCTCTGGGGTAGACACACAGAGTGACTCTTCTATAGACAAGGCTGGATCATGTCCACCTTGCTCCTGGGCAGCTGTTTTGCTCTGGAGTAAAGCTCCATGGTCTTAATTCACTCTCTCGAAAGCAAGCCCTGCTGTGGGAAGGAAATCTGGGTTGGATCCCAGCTGCACAGTCCATCTGGATTTCTTAATATGTCAGAAGGGGTTTCTCTGCAACAGATATTATGGGCATATTTAAGAAATATCTAGCCAGAGAGTACAGAAAATTGGATTTCATAAAAAACAGACCCCAGACACCTTCAGTGACCTTTAAAGAGAGAAGCAATGTCTTCCCTAAACACATGGAAGAGATGTGAGAAAAAATAAGAGTAAATGACATTTATTTAATTTTTAATCTTTCTAAATGAAATTTTAGTGTGATCTGAAAGATAGCAGCATGAGCAGAGATTGTTACTTCAATAAGATTATTGTTGGAAGCTGGCTGTGTTTGTATTACAGTGTGGATACATTTCCATGTTTGATAAATTACAAAGACCGCCAAATATATTTCATTTTAGATAGAGTTGCAGCAATCTCTGTTTTTCTCATATCTGAAAGATTATATCTGTGAACATCTCACAGAGGGCTGAAATCTGGATTGTGAGCTCTAAAGTCAGTTTGTTCAAAGTTTGTCACATGGTGTTGATTTACCGATATCAGTTGGGTGGGTGTAATCGAGTACCTGTCTTGAGGAACCTTCCTTATTTCTCTGGATGGATCCAGAAACTGTGGTCATATCTCTGCTTGTTACACTGGATTGCCCTGAATTCACTCAAATTCAGTGTTTAGATGCAGACACAGGCTGTGAGCTAGGCTGGAGAAAAGCTGTAGCTGCATCCTGAGCCTTCCTTCCATCTTAGGATAGCCCCAACTGCACACTCCATGTGGGGCAGAGACCATGCTTAGTGGCTGTGGCTGTCCCTCAAAATGAAGTCCACAGTGCTTTGCAGTGGTGTATGGGGGCAAGCACCAGGAAGAAAAGTCAGAGGGACTTTTCCCTCAGTGCCATCTGCCACAAGGGACTGCAGGAGTTGTGAGGCGTTCTGCTGGTGTGTACCCAACGTAAATGCAAGGTGTGCAGCTCCACACTGCTCCCAGACTCTTTCACAGGTGCCTTAGCTTTGATATTATTTCTAGTGCTAGATTTCATTTCCCTCAGCTGGCAGGCAGCCAGTTAATTCTTTGAAGCAGTATTTAAGCAACAATGATTTACAGTTAAGATGTCTCAGCTAATCATAGCGTAATTAATTGTCTGTAATACTTTTATGTCCTGGAGAAGGAAGCCTTTAATACCAAGGAGTTTTGGCTGCGCTGCAGTGATGGTCTGTAGGACATCACTTTTTTTTAAAGCTACGGCCTTATTGTTTCGAAAACTGAGAATTCCAAATAGCTTGAATGTAAATTTGACATTTTGATATATTGTTCATTACTGCAGCATTTTCAGCTCTTAGGTAGGATAAGTAAACACAAACCAGTTGAATTTCATTTGCCGAAACATTGTGAAATTTCCCACTAAGAATGCAGCAGACAATATCCAAGATCATAATTCAGAAATTTTTTATGTATACCAGAACATGGGATAAAAATAAACTCACTGGGCTGGGAATCAAGGCTTCTGTCTTTTCCCATCTATTTCATGAGTTGTCATTGTAACCTGGAGGATCCCCATGACCCCCAGTGAACAGAGGTGGTTTGGAAAAAGCAAGGAAAGTTGCCTTCAGACAGTCACAAAACCCCTATGAGAGTCAAATCTAAACTTTAGATGCCCTGTGGGAGCAGGACGGTCTGCAGGAACTTACCCTGGCAGAGTCCTGTGTAGGCAAATCTTTGGCAGGAGCTCATATCTGCCAGAGCATCCTTTGGTAGATCAATCATGCCTCTGCTGAAACATTCATAATCATAATGTTAAAAGCTGATTATGTTAAAAGCTGATTATGTCTCTTTTAATCATTCACAATCCTGATGTCAAAGCCCCCAATGTTTAGTAGGACCCCCTGCAGCAGCACTGTTGTGTCCTCCAGACAGAAGAGTTTGGAGAAAATGTAGTGAAAGGTTCTCTGGGCTCTTGCTGGCACAGCTGATCTGATCCTGCTGAGAAAGGGACAGACATCAGCATCAAGTCCTCTGGAACACCATCATATCCTCCATGTGGAGTCCCAAGAAGCCTGGCCAGGCTCAGGCTGGAAGTGCCAGCAGAAGACAATCGTAGCCAGTGCTGTATGGCGAGGCCAGGAAAATGATTCCTGGCAGGCACGGCTTGAAAATTAAGCTCTGGCCCTTTTCAGCAAGCTTTGATTGGAGACGCAAGCTTAATTGTCAGGAATACCTTTTCCTGCTGTTTGATGGTCAGCCTTTGCATTAGGCAGTTCTTTCAGCCTTCCTACTGCTTTGACTAGAAAGCTGTCAGCTGAACTTTTGCTGCCTCATTAACAAATGATAAAGTGATCAAAGATTTCAATTTAAATTTTTTCTTGAGAGAGATGATTAACTGAAAATGTGGAAATAGTTTTTACATTTCTGTCTGTTAAGAGAAAAATAACTACTTGAATACCTTTTACTTTCATTTCAAATTAAGTATTCTGAGTGATGTTTTAAAAAACACCAACAATAAAAAAAATCAAAGCAGAAGAGAAATTCACTATTGTGTATGCAAAATTATCTTATATTCTCATACCAAGCCAGTTGAAGAAATTCGAACAGGTTTTCCATAAAAGGTACCTCAAAGGCCCATGAAGAACCCTGCAAACAGGTTTCCCATTGAAGCTAGCAAAGTGACTTAGTAATGCAGAACAGTCACCTACAGTTGCAGTCTTCTGTCTTTGCATAAAAACCTCTCTTGCAGGTTCCACAGTGAACAGCTGCTTGACACCATTTGACATATCTGGAGAGCACCCAGTACAGTAGCACTCTGAAAAATCACTCCATATTATTCAAAATACCATTAGGGATAAGTGAATTTCAATTCTTGGGTCTCTTGGAAGCTGGATTTGCCATCTGGACTATGAATAATTTCATTAGGAGGTACACTGGCTCAGATGAGTCACAGAGGGCCTTGCAGCTCTATCTGGGTCAAATTTGGCCATTATAACACAGAGAGGGAGAGGGAGAAGGAGAAGGAGAAGGAGAAGGAGAAGGAGAAGGAGAAGGAGAAGGAGAAGGAGAAGGAGAAGGAGAAGGAGATTCCCTGAGTCTTTGATTTTCTCTGGCCTGATATGGAAGGAAAAATATGGTTTATGCTGCTCAAAGATGTCAGAGAGAAAGGATTTGCTCTCTAAGACTGTTTTAAGGAATTTTTCTTTCTACCTATTTTCCTAGAGGCCTCATTACTACTTGCAAAAAAAACCCCCAAAACCAAAACCAAAACAACCCTGTTGTACTGAAGACATTTCAGGTAATCTGTCTTCATACAAGCACTGGACAAGGACATATCCTCTGCACAGGCCTGGGTGCTGCCTTTTAGGTAGCCAGGAAGGGGACACCCAGCCACGGCATGGGGTGTCAGTTTATGTCATTATCTCTCACAAACTTTCTCATTCACTTTGCTGAACTGACCACACAGGCCTGGGACTCTGATCCTGAGTTCACAGGCTTGACTCAGGATTAAATGGTTTTCTGAATATTTAGTCCATGGAGAGGTGATGGTAATGAAGAAGAACTCACAGATGGCAACGTTAATTACATTATCATCTTGTCTGCAAGTAACCTCTGAAATTTGTTCATTTTAACCACACCAAGCCTATGCAACAATTAAGCTCAGGTGGACCTTTGAATAAAAATAACAGTTAGGAACATTTACAAATTCAAAGGGAATATGTTACATTTTTACAGCATGGGTGGCAGAATTACAGATTGTTTCATGAATCCAGCAGGAAAAATTTAATTAAGATCAATTTAATTAATCATTACAGAATCAAATTAGTATTCTGTTAGTACCAGGACTTTTAGTTTCTCCTCTCTCATATTTTTTCAGAACTGTGGAGCTTTCTCTCAAATGCTCAATATATTCCTGGGCATTACTGTTAAATTTAAACACTAAAAAAAAAAAAGAGTTAGGTAACAACTGCCAAGGAATATTAACCTTTTTCTTTTCTCAGTTACTGTAGATCATTTTCGTTCCCCTCCTTCATTTTGGTATTTTTGCCTTGTGCACCATTTGTCATGGTTCTTGAGCTCCAAGCCCTGACAACAGCAGGTGGGATACAGCCCTCTCATTTCTTTAGGGCATCAAGAGCAAGTAGGCATCCAACCCACTCTCTGAACCTGGCAGACTTGTTTCTGCTGAGAACCATTTCCTGACAAAATATCGTATCTGCTCGTAAAAAACCCTATCTTTTATAACTGTAAGAAAAATGAATCATGCTGATCCTTTCCCACTTTCTGTGGAGGATCACGAACAGACCCTGCTCACTCAGGTCACGGTGTTTGTCTCTTTAGGGCTGGAGCATGGGAGAATACCTTTAATTTTGTAGTAGATCTCACACTCCAAGTTAAAGAAGGGTTTCAAAGGCTACAAAAAATATTTCTTTATGTAAATAGCCTTCAGCTTTTATCCATACATCTATGCCATGGGTGGATATATGTCTATCACTGCAGTTCACAAACCAATTTTGCCTGCTGTCCAAGCCAACACAGGAGAGAGCTGGGATGTTGAAAGGAATCAGGGAAATGTGTGCCATCCTGCTTCTGTGTCATGGCAGGAGACAGGATGGTTATGTAAGCATGACAGCATCCTAAATATCCTGTGCACATCCTCTGGAAGTCAAAAACCCCACTTCCTCCTGATCTGAGGAAGATCTTGTATGAATTGGTGCAACTCTGGTACACACAACAGCATATTACTGCTTAATCAACAATGATTATTCTGAAAATCCTCAGCTGAGAGATATCTAGTTCTTCATGAGTAGGTCCCTGCTCCCTCCGTGTTCTAGAACTGACACCTGAATCACCCTCCTTCTCAGCACTTGAACAGCTTGGACCGGGCCCAGGCCCAGGATTCCTTCACATCCGAAGGAACAAGAGCTGCTTTAGCTCTTCCGAAAATGACTTTCTACCAAATGATGACCAACAAACCCTCTTGACAGGGTACCCCACTCACCATGTGAAAAAGACGCAGATTACTAAAAATGTTGCCAAAGGAGTTCCACCCACCCCGTTCACTGAATAGGTAAAGGTCACTGGGATTGCAAGGGGTTTCTCCAGCAACCAGACTATGTGACTGAAATCCTTTGGGCACGTCCCCTTGTGTACCCCACTGTGTTCCTGACATGCAGAGGCAAAAGTGTTTTTCTAATCAGCATGCGAGGCAGGTGAACTGTGGTTAAAAGATGATTGCTTGCAGCCCCCCCACAAATCCCTAGTATCAACAGTGTTAAAATAATACAAACATCATTAGTGACAAAGACAGATTCATTGCCTCCAGCCAGACCATGCTTATTAAAGGAGTTCTGTACAGCTCCATATGTGGATATGAATTCTAATAAAGTTTGTTTAAAAATGTGGTGGTATTCCAAAAGCAAATGTGCAAAACAGGCAATTCTGATTTTAACAAATCTACTCCTTGTAACTCCTCAGAGACCTCTGGGTTTGATGAGAAAGGCCCTTCTTTCAAACACCTCTTACTAAGAATGCAGAAAGTTGGATTCTTTCCTTATTCCAACTCCCAAACATTGTGGGTCTACTTAAAGGAAGCAATTATTTATTTACATGTGCATATACTGTGGAGTTGCCCAGATATGCAACATGCAGAAACCCATGTAGAAAACTTACTCACAGTAATGAGGTATAACCATGCTCTAACCCCAGAGGGATAAGATTGCTGGACTTCTTTTACCAGAAGGTCACATTCAGTCTGAGATGATGCTGTTGGAGCTCCCACCAGTGCTAGGTTTTATTGAAAAGAAATAGAGTGAATCTTAACTGACAAATATCCTGGGAACTCTTCCAGGATATACAGTACCTCTGGAAACATTTAGTCTGTATTAGCCCTCAGATGCAGAAGGAATGAGCATAAATGGCAATTATGAAAGCAAAAATGAAAAAAAAAAAGAAAGACAAGGATACAACAATGCCAAGCTCAAAGAATTTTCTCTCATCTCTTCTCAAAGATGCTCCATCCCTCCTTTTGAAAAAGACTCTCAGTTTTTGTCCCAGCCATGGATTTTATAGGACAGAAATCACCACCTAGAATTGAAAGTAAGAGTCTCTGTGAGTTTTGGTGTGGAAGTTTTCATTAGAGGTAATAGGGCAAAAAAAAAGATATTCACTTAGCAATCCAGCAATGAACAGCCAAGTGGGTACTTCACCATGGCACCTCAGGTGTTGCTTGGCAGGAGCTGCAGTTTGAAGGGATAAAGCCAGGCTGAGCAAAATTTTGCTCCTACACACCAGTGCCACCCACACTCTGCCCAAACTGCAGGACAGTCCTACCAGTCACAGCTTTCCCACTTCCAGTGTGAGAGTGGGGAGCAAAGTACAGGACAGGATGGATCAACAGGTTAGCTAAGTAAACTTGTGCACTTGAGAAGCTTCTGAGGGAACAGGAGGTTAAACTTGATCTTAAGGGTTCTCCATATGGGAATACAGGTACAGCCTTTGAGCTTGGACCAACCATAGTGAATAACATTAAACACACAGTAACATAACTAAATAAGAAACATAGTAAATAAACTCCTACGTCTTTCTTTATACTCTTTTGGAGAGTGTACTTTAAAGAGAGAAAGATGCATTGCTGCTATTTTGATTTTGTGTCAGGAGGGGTGTGTTTCAGACTTCAGAGATGCTACAGAAGCAATTACAGTGGCAAATAAAACTATTATTAAAACCCTGACGTTTTTAACTGCTATTTGCGTGTAATCACTCTTAAATAAATGAAGGAAAAGTAAATGTTAGGAGAATAATTTGCTGCTAATCAAGAGTAATAAAGTGAGAAGCTTCATTTCCTTTCCAGAGTTGTCTGATTTTAATCTCTCTGAAGTTTGACAGCAGGAGAAAGCAAAAAAACAAAGTTATGCTGTGATGATGTGTGTAGTAAGAAATTCTGGAGTCTCAGTACTGTGAGTCTTTTTCTTTTTCTCTCCCTTACCTTTTCCCATCCCTAATACAGCTGATCTGTTTAGGTGTGCATTTTCACACACTGGGATTTGTGCCAATATAATGCTGAAGACTGTCAAATCCTGGACACTTCACCTTGATCCTAAAAAACACGATTTCTTTCCAAAAACTGGACCCTTCTCCAAGAAAAATGTTCAAAAATATTTTGAAGGCAGACACAGTCTCACTGAATTTGATGTAGCTCAGTTCACCCCTGCTCCCTACCTCTAATCACCTCGATTGACGGCTTTCACTTAACAGTGGGACCATAATCCATTTATAGGTCTATAGAATAGGAAAATGGAATCACCCTTTTTTTCATAACCAATAATCAATTTTAATTGATTTTTCTTACTGAAACAGTGAGATTTTTCTCCTTAGGAGCCCACATTTGGGATCTGAGTAGAAATTCTACTCCAAGGTTATAGCATTAGTACAGTATCTGACACAACAAAGCAGAAGTGGCTCAATCATATTGAGTCCTTGTAATGACATCCTTGTGTACAGTGGTGATGAAGGCACATAACTCTGTGTAACCACAGGCAAAACATTTATGAACGGGTGCTTATTATTCAGTTCTACATTGGGCATCTAATAATTTCTGAATGGAAAATTCAATTCTCTCCAATCACAATACATTGTTGCTGGTAAAACTGAATATAGCTTCAACAGTGACAAGAGAACTGCCAGTAAATTTATGCTGGATATAAGCAAGGGAGGGAGAAACTTCCACAAATGTTGCACAGTATTTTAAACAAGCAAAGTTTGATTTTGATAATGACTCTACTCTCAAAGCACCTCATTCTTTTAATTTATGCTGATATTAGCCCATTCAGGAGGAATGATACTGGCAATAAAATGGAAATCATGAACATCAGATGTTCCCTGAGAGCCCTACAGCACCACCTCTGAGCCCCCTCCTCCCTGTTTCCATGTACCATCCCTACACCTCTGCATGTTCTTTCCAGCCAGGGCTGGGCTGGGCTGGGCTCACTCACTTAAGGCCATATAAGTGGGGATCTGCATTGCAGCATTTGTGACTGATTTGGGTGAGAATCCCAATCAGTCCTGTGCAGAACAGCTGATAGACCTCACAACTCCAGCTCCACCTATATTGCATACCAAAGGCCAGAGAGAGTACGGTCTGGTATCCAAATCCCTACCTTTCACCTCCACCTGCTCTTTGTGGCACTCGTTCAGCACTATCCTGAGTACTTGTCCTCATAGTCCTGTCCATGAGCCTTCTCATGGCTCTGTAGTTCACTTATTCGTCTCACCTCCTACTCTTTCACCTACCTTTTTGCTGTCTTTGGTGTCTCAGTGGCTTCCAAAATACCTGTCATATATGTCAGGGCTTGTTCCAGGGGCAGATACAGAAGTGCTTCTGACAGGTTAAAGAAGGGGAAGGAAGAGCTGTGCTGTGACACGACAGCTCTGTCCTTGTTTCATCCCACAGACCAGTGCAACGACAGTGAACAGGATGAAAGGTGAGGTGATTTTTCTCTTAGACTCCTGTGAAAATCCATGTTATGTCACCTCTTCTTTCAGAATTCGGAATGGACAGAAAATGAAGTAGAGGGTGGAAGATCAGTATATGGGAGCTCTCCCTAAATGTTCCTCTACCCGAAGCCTAAGCACAAGGCTCTTCATCTGCTTCTCTGTTTTAATTTCCAGCTTTCCATGAATACATTCACCAAATAAATTTATGAGAGGGAAGGAATGCATTTAAAATCTGTGTTACAGAATACTTCCAAGGAAAGATTTCACATTCGTCCTGTTCTACCCAGACATTTGATGTGGCTCCAGTTGGAACACACACACTTGTAACTGTTGCACCAGGGTCTGGCTTTCAATGGTGTGGTATTTGCAATGCCTGGCTTGGACTGCATCTGAGGGTGGTGAATTATTCATAGAAATCAAATGGGAGACACTTGTAAATACAAAAAAGACATCTCCTTCTTTGAAATAGTTTTAAAGTAATAAGGAACCCAGTGTTTAGCCCCAACTTTTCCCCAGTATCTCTCCCCAAATAGTTGGCAGTATCTCAGGAAGAACAGGACAAAAATTTGAAGCCATACACTGTGCTGTGATAGGCTTTCTCAGCACTGTCCTTTGCTAAATCTCTGGCATACTTCAGAAAGGGATTTAATCTGTACAATAATTGAAATTGCTTCTATTCTAAGAAATACAATATATAATAGCTTTTTTTTTTTTTTTTTTACTATTATTATCTCTCCTTGTTTTCTGGATTCCTATTTGGACAATTTAATGGAAAACATATACCCTAATTTAAAAGAAACAAACACACAAGCTCCAAATATTGCTTTTTGGTTCAGACTGGGTTTGGAGCTACCCATGTTACTTGCTTGCAGGGTTTGGTTCTTTTAAAAAATTATTTGCCAGTCTTGGATCAATGAACAGTTTCTGTTAAATCAAGATTTGAGAAAAGTAAGAAAAGCATAGAGAGGGGAAACTAGAGTGCAAAATAAATGTCTAAGTGATAAAGCTGTGATATGACTATCCAGGGTGGGTGTTAGGAGTTTGCCAAAGACAGAAAAATGGGCCAGCAGCATTGAACTGTACAGTCTTACTGAAAAAGGGTTTTTGTGCCATTCAGATGGTACTGGCATTTGAAATCGCTACACTAGAACAGTTTTCAGAATGTGGTTCCTCTTGCACCTCAGTTTTATTTTCTCCTTTACCCTATTTCTCAAATTATTGAGGACTACTAATTTTTTTTCAGCAGCACCCTCCAAGATTGACAACTCATTAGAAATGACCACCTTTGAGAGATGCAAAGGCTTCTGTACAAGCATATACCGAACTTCCCAGCTTAGCAGTCATTCAAAGGAAGCCATTAAAAAACGGTCAAAAGTGACAACTGTTCAACAATTCAGCCTTCTTTCTGATTCTTGTGGCTATAGCACTTCTTCTTCAAATCTTACCCTCTTTATCAAAGTTATGCTTTCAGGTATTACTCCAATTTTGAGGCCAAATCTAACTTTTGTGACAAACCTTTGCCAGATTATTCAGAGAGACGTTCAGCTAAGCCAATGTATGTTACTTGGAGGACTATCATAACTAAAATGTCAAACTCCTCTCCTTTTTATGCATGCATTATATCCTCTCTGGCCTGTGGACAGTACACAGAATGTCTAATAACATCTCATCTCTAAACATGCTTTTATCTTGCTATCTCTCCTCTCTCCTTTATCAGCAATAACAAACCCCATACTTAAATTAATTTTTCTACTGAATGCAGATTCATCTTGTGCAAGCAGAGACAGTAATACTGATATTCAAACCTGAGCCAAACCTGTAGCGAATTTCTAAGTTTGGCACAACCATTATGACCTTCTGCAAATACATCAATTCTTATATAAGTAGAGGGCAAGAAAAAGAGATGGGTCTTAACACAGGCATAAGCACCTCTGGAAAAAGGCTCTGTAGTCTGAAGTGCTTCTGAAACAAAACCAGTAGTAATTATATACTGTAGAATTGTTCTTTGACCTCTTATTTTGTTCCTGTAAGTTCCTGTCTCACTGGGTTCTCAGCTGGGGCTGCAAAACAGTATTAACATACAAATAATCAATCACTGCAGCTATTATTTTAATTTTTGCACAGGGAGAGATCTTTTCATTTAACCCCGCTGCAAATAATTTTGGACTTCACACTCTCATGTCAACTGCAAAGGGAAAGTGCCTTTATCAGCTTTTTCTGGGGAAAGCAGCAAGAAATGTCCCAAGCTATTCAACAAATGTCCTGGGAGCTATCCAAGAATTGTGGCACTTGAGTCATTATAGCCCCTCAGCCTGCCTGGATTTGGACTCACATTTTTCCTAACTAGGGCTTTTTTAACAGACACTGAGGGCAGAGTGAAGGGAGTAGCTTTGTTCTCCTTCCTTCTGAAGCTGAATCACTGTGTAGCCAAGGGTACACAAGGTGGACAAGCAAGAGCAATAACCTCTGGGTACTGGAGGCAGTCTGAGTTTGTGGGGTACATTTCAGGCACTGCCAAGCATGCTGCACACTGGAAAACAAATAGCATGTTCAAGCATCAAGACTGCTCAGGTACAAAGTGAATAAATAGGTTTTCTATGTGCTGTCTTGTATGTAGGTAGAGTACAGCTGTTCTTCAGCGGTGGTACTCCTTGTCATGGAAAACTGGTTATTCAGACCAGCTTCAAAAGCAACTGTACAAGCTCTTGTGTAGGAATCCTTTGAGAGCTATGAGATAGGAAGATAATATTTCTGGCTCAGGAAATGCCTGCACTGTCATCACTAGAAGGTAAGAATTTCTGCCCAGCAGTACCCTGAGCTCACTGTTCTTATTCACACCTGGGCATGGGGACAGGGAGAAGATACCGGGTTAGATGTCCCTGTTTTCTGAGTATGGTAATTCTTACATTTCCAAGTACACCAACAATAACTCAGGTGTTATCTAGGAGCACAAATCAATCTCAGAATGAACTGGGTTAGAGCAGAGGTTGTATCTACAAAAAGGCCCTTGGGACACCTCTGGTCTCTTCTCTTCCAACACCCAGCCCCTCTACCAAGCCTGACACAGCACCAGTGCTTTTGGAAAGGCTGAGTTTAACTCAGACAGCTGAGCTCCCTTTAGCCTAGCCCATGAAAGTCAGTTACCACAAGCTCCAGTTTTGCTGTTCAAGTATCTCTCTGCTCCTTGTTGGTTTTCCGTGGCATGGGCCTTTCAGCAGAGATGAGGCGAACACTAGACATGTGGCTGCTGTGCTGGCACTGCCAGAAAACGCATCAGTGGGAGATGCAGACGAACGGATGCAGCCCAGCAAGCCTGTGTGGACTGCCTGCACAAGGCTCCCCGTGCTCCAAGCAGTGCCAAGTGCCTCAGCAATGGGTAATGGGCACCATGCCCTCCAAACAGGCGGACACAAACACTGACAAACCGGACACCACATCCAGGCATTAAACATAGGCCTGTTGTGGGGCGCTCGTCCTAGCCAGACGAGTCAAAACAGATGGCCAGACCCGTAGATTTTTGATTTATATGTCTCAATTACATACCATGTTTACTGACCCTGTTGGAAAGGCTCCTTCTTTTAGGATCTTTTCTGTGTGCACAACCGAGGTTTTAAAAGAGCTGTCAAACATGACGGGGAAAAATTGCCTTATGGAAAGAAGCAGCTAATTTCTCTGTCTTTGGTAGATTATGCTTATACAGGAGGGGACTGGACTATAATTAATCAGATTAAATTCAGAACAGATATATGCAAGTTATCCCAGAGAGAAACAGAAAAACAGTCTCAGTGAAGTGCAGGGAGGAGGAGCCAGCTGTGCAAATCAGGCTGTGAGGATTTTTGCTGGCCACAGGGTGAATGGGAATCTGTAGCACATTGCTGTCAGAAAGGTAGAACACTTTCCAAAATAGGCTTGTGGCCACCACCAATTTGAAGGTCAGGGAAGATGGCCTCTCTGTACTTAATAACCTTTACTAGACTTTTTTTTCCCTGTTGCTGATTTTACAAGACCTGAGATGTAATTGTTTCAAAGCCCTAATGAGGCCTTTTGGTAAGGCCTCCTGTATAATTTTATACATCTTACATAAACAGACGTTTAGACAAAATGGAGAAAGTCCAAAGGAAGGCAGTATGGGTAATAAGAGGTTGAGGAAACATGACCTAGAGAGAAAGGCAATTGAAATGAGGCCTATTTAAACTGAGAAAGCAAGAGAGGACTATAATGATAGTTCTCTACACTCTCAAATGCTCTTAATGGCACCGGCAGAGCTTAGCTGTTTTTTGAAGGTGATAGGACATGAGGTAATCAACTCAACTTGTTAGGAGGACATAACAATTTAGGATTGAAAAATGAGTAATTTTACATGCAGACTGGAGGGGGATTTTAAGACATTAAATTATAAGTTACACCAAGTGAAAACCTGACATGCTCTAAAGATTGTGATTAACAAGCACTGTCCAGCTCTGATATTACCCCACAGGATACCACAGATATTTTTACATCACTGCCATGACAAAAGTCATGTTGTCTGTGTAGGAAATCAAGACAATCTTTCTACAGGAAATTTCAGAAGTACCTATTTCTGATATTTTCACTTTTCCCCACTTTTTACAAAATCGTTCTTGTCGTAGATTTGTAGCAGCTCTCCATGTCAAGGGGGAATGTTAGAATGAGGTGTTTTCAAGGATGAGCAAAGGAAGCAGCTTTAGTTCTGGCGTTTTAGGCCTGATCTTGCCTGTGGGTTGCTTTGTTGCTTGCTCCAGGGGTTGATGAAGCCACTTTTACAGAAAAGTATGCTTCACAATTAGCAGGATGCTGGATTTCCTCCATGTATACAGTCTGCTGTCAGGTGGGATCTTCTTGTCTATCTAGTTCCAGAACAGGCCATTTCACTGAGAAATTTTTGCTCAATGCTCCTGTTTTAGTGTTGGTTTTTTTTTTTTTTAATTTCTTCAATGTAGTAGGCCCTGGGTAGCTGCAACTTCTTTTTTTGTTAGACATTAGATCCTTTAATTAGAGAAAGAGATTGGGCAGGCATTCCTGTGCCAATATTGGGTCCATATTCAAAGTGAGAGACCTTGAAAACCAACCAACAGAAACAAGTAGAGAGAAAAACATGGACACACCCCTCCCACATCCCCCTTCCTGAGATCATCAAGCAGAGGAAATATTCTCCTCGGTACATTTGCCACAATTCATCCTGGTTCAGATAAATGAAAAATTTAATATTAAAAATGTGTTTCCCATTTGAATTAAAAAAATAAATAAATAAAAGAGCCCCAGATCTAATAAGCCTCCACACATTTATAATATTCTCATTTGGAAGTTACAAGGCAGGCAAGCTGGATATGTGCTAAATACTAGAACAAATAACCATGAATGAAATGTTAAGAATTCGAAGCCAAAACCATTTGCTAAAAAGCATAAATAGAACATCATTTCAATTGGTTAGATGCCAAATTAAATGTAAAAAGAGGCTAACAAAATAAAATCAGAGCAGAAAATATTATTAGGAATTAAGCTAAGAGAAAGTATATGTGAATATTCTCTTACTTTCATGATTAATGCAGGCCTGTTTTGGGAGGGAGAGGGGCAAGCCTGAAGGGCAGGGGATAGGTTTGCAAATCAAAATAGGATTCTGTGGTCAACACCTAAGGAAGGGAAAGAAATAATGCAAAATGCTTCTTTTTCAGGTAATGTTTGTAAGAGAACTGAGATCTCTACCCAAGTGATATTGTGGAGGCTTTAAGTGGTGGAGCAGGGGATTAGATGCAGAGAGAAAACCTCCATTTGCTTTTCTGAAGCACTGTGAGAATATAGCCTAAACTCCATCTTGCTGCGTGTCTGGGTGACACTGGAGGGGTGGTTTGACACATCTAGAGAACACTCTTGAAGCAGTTGGGACCCTCCCCACCCCAGAACTGAGATGACAGATATTGGAGCAGATGGCCACTGACTCTGCAGGGATGCTCTGGGGAGGCAGCAGTGGGTGACTGTTGGCCATCAAGGAGACTGACCTGCTCCTGGACAATGCTGGCGCTTCATGGACCAGATGATGCCATCAGGTTTCACTCCCCGTCCTCCCTGGCGGTTAAGGAGTGTAGATCATACAGAAAGGAATGTTCCTGTGCTGGCTGGGAGCACCCTCACCTTTTCTGTGACAACAGGAGCCTCCTTGGGCTGTCCTCCTGTATACTTCCAGGACTAGAACAATTGCTTTCAACCATTGAAAAGGATGAAGCCGGGAGAAGCAGGGAACAGTGTGAGAAAGGGACAGGATGGCAGAGAGTGACTTATGTTTCTAACACAGAAGAGAGAGACCTAAGACAGATTTCTGCAGAAAGGGAGCTCCCCCAGGTAAGAGTTAAGGAGCCTAAGTGTTCTCTAAATCTTTGTCTCATCAATATGCAGCAAAAGAGCAGAGGCCAACTCTGCTGTCTCATGTCAAGGAGAAGAAAAAGCTTTCCCTGTACCTTCTGGAGTCCACTTGTTCCTTTTTGCTTTAATACCTCATAATTTAAAGAATTCATTTTGCAGGCTGCACTCCTACTGGCCACGGAGGAAACTCCTGAGAAAATCGCATCAGAAGCCCCTCTTTTCCTGTGCTGCAGCATGAATTGTTAACACAAGATCTGTACAGACATGTATGAGGCTCTTACTGAGTAAGAATATTCACACATGGTAAATCAGATGGCTATCCAGAAACAAGTGGTTGATCCCAAGTAACTCATTCCAGCACAACTTGATTTTGAGACAAGCTCTTCAGAACAAAAAACCTGTCATCAAGGAGACTTAAACACAGATGACTGAGAATTTTCCCCAACCATTTTCTTGATTAAACAGGCATTTCCATTTTAAATTGGATGGAAATCCAGAATATTAAGCATTTAGTTTTCTGACAGAAACTCAACATTTTTTCATCAAAACTGTTTTGATTTCTGCTGATTATAGATCCTTCTTTTCAGTAGAATCAAGGGAGATGTGCCCAGGGTGTGCTGCCTTCACCTCTGTGACAGCCTGTTATCACCTGGGAGGATCCACACACCAGGGAGTGTGAACCAGGATCCATGGCCAGTTCAGCTGACAGCAGGGCTGTGGCCAAACTGAAAGAGAAAATGCAGACTTGTAAACAAAGAGATAGAAAGGTTTTAAGTTTATCCTCTGTGCCCTAGCAGGGAGGCTTGGTTACTATGGAACTACCTCACTTTTACCATGGGGCTGGAAGTAATTCAGCTTAAGAGCGTGGTTTGACTGATGTGGCTTGTCTGTGTAGCTTAGATTACCCAGGAAAAAGGTGAGGTATAGCCAGTGGAGTAGCTACAGGACTCACAGATGCTCACAGAGCAGTGCAGTAATAACGTATTGGGAATCGCTGTTTAAGAAGTCCAAGATTTCTGAGGAAGAGCAAGCAAAAATAAACCTCCAAGTCTTATTTTAGACATATGACGAAACATTCTACAGCTCTTCCCATGCCATTTTGAATTAGCAAGATGTTCTCAAACAAGGTGCAATGGGAAATAAACTGTAGTGAAAGCAAACAGTACCTTGTGTTTCACAGCCTGTCACTCAGCTTGTGTACCACCCGAGAGAAAGGCACGGAGAAATCTCTCACAGAAACAAATTTAGTCTCCATGAACTTAATACTGACAGAAATACACCCACTACTACCACTTCTCTCCTTTACAGACATATTATCTTTTTCATTTTCCCGTCAGGATTAACAAGACAAAACCAAAACAGCTTTTTGTTCCACACACCTTCAGTCTACCTGTTGTTGTAGGTCTGGAAGTGAAGGAAGGTTGTTGTTGTAGGTCTACACACATGGAAGTGAAGTTAGGAGGGGAGAAAGTAACAAAGTAAGAGATGTTTGTTTTTGATGAGCAGCAGAAGCAGAGCCAAAAGGAGACCTTTCTGAGGAGATGCCCTTGCTCACACAAGTCAAAGGGGTTTGGACAAGGATCCATTGGCTGAACCTTGTTCCAATTTAATTGGGAGCTGCTTCAACCATGGGCAAGTGCTGGCCTTTTCCAGAGCTGCCACATGCCCAGCCATCAGCTGTCAGCCCAGATTTCCACAGCACTGACATTGTCTTTATAATACTCTGCAGCTTCCTGCTTAAGGCACTTTTTTAGTTTGCTTGACCTGAGACCTGGCCTTAAGTTTTTTAACAAGTTTATAGAGACTGGACCTGTCAAAGCTCTGAATCTCACAGTAACTCAATGATTTTCATAAAATTTCACCTCCCATGGTCATGTGAATTATATGTTATTTACTCTTTTATAAAGTATAGACTTAATAATTATCATGTTTTTGGGAAAAAGCTGCAAAAAAATAAAGTGGTTATTGCATCTTAAAGACACAAAACCAGAAGACCCAAGAAATACACCATAATAATTTCAAATAAAGAAATGACATATACTGTAAAAAACCCCCCAAAAGCCTAAAGGTTGTGGAGCACCTGGCTTTCAGGTGCTAAAGTTTTTATGCTATATTTATGAAACTTGTGCTTCATACCTGCAGAAAGATAGTCCCTCAGAGAGACAGGCTGAGCTGCTTCCCCAGAGCTGTGTGCTCAGCAGAGGCCCCAGCAGCATTTGAGCAATTTAGCACTTCTCAGGAAACCAGACAAACTAACACAGCCTGTTTATTTCCTTTTTCTTTCAGTACTCCCACGCTGGTGCCTCTGTAAAGGAAAATATTGATGGATCTGAAATATGTACAACATAGGCTCAGAGTCCATGGTAGTCACCCCCTAGCAAGCTGTTTCTGAGGCTGTTTTCTTGGGTGAGACCACAAATTATTCTCTTTCTCTTACTACTTTTATTTTTTTCTGTGTATCTGAGTTTGCCCTCTGTTAAGGTGCTGAACAACTGCAACCACCTATGCCATGGAGGAAGAAATAGGAAAGATCACTCTACAGTAGGATGTTTGCTGAAGATTTCAAGAGTCAGTAAAGAAACCATTTCCCTACTTTAAAAAAAAAAAATTAGGGCCAGCCTATCAAATTTTCAAAAATGCACTGAAATTTCTGATTATCTATTTAACTTCTAGGGGCTCTGAGCCTTAATTTCAAAGAAACTCCTTCCATTAGATGACTAATCCCAACAGAACACTTAAAAACTCGCTAGGGAGAATTTAAAGTGAGAAAAACAAGGAGCCAGGAGATTGGTCATGGAGACCAAACTGAGTGTATCTTATCCAACCCTTTTGTGCCAATGTTTTCTGGTAGCAAACAGAGAATATTCCCTTTGGAGGACTTGCCTGGCACTGGGCATCATCCAGCAAGGGCCATGGCACAGTCATGCTGTAACTTCCCAGAAGGCAAATGGACTGTGGCAGCTCTAATAGTGCAAGATTCAATGAAACAACAATGAAATTTGCTTTTTTTCAACATATGCAGAGAGATGATTTATTTTAGTCATGACTAGAGGGAGGCAAGTGTTGAAATTTCTCAGTGTTAACCTGCATTCTCTGCTGAGGCTTCATTTGGTCAGGAAGAAAGGACACAGCAATGTATATATTGTATATAGACAGCAATCTTCTTTTTCCTTTCAAAAATTAGCCCCTTTTCACTTTTATGCAAAATTCACAGCAATCAAAAACATTTCACAAGCAGCCTATTCCTGTAATTTCCTTTTCTTTCAGAAAATACCTTCCTTTGTGAAAATACCTGGTAAAAATAATGGCTTCACCTTCAAGGTGTGTTAGATCACAGTTGGAAGCCAAAGATCAGACACATCTACCTGAAAAACCCTTTGAAACCCAAGCAGAGATACTTTAACATCCAGAAGGGATAGTGATTTATGTGGTTGCATTTTCTTTTCCTATTGTATTGCCATGCATTCACCTGTTAGGCTCCCCTGTTCCCTCTCAACTCTATGACCCCAATTAATCAAGACCCTGAATTTACTTCCTGGCAAACCTCCCAAGGCAGAGAGCCCTGTGGCTCTGCAAGACACAGCCAATGATTGCTTTAATTGGCAATATTTTATGTGTTATTAGCAGCAAATTCACACATTTATACTCAGAGACCAATGAATTTCTACAGATGATGGCATGTCTAGCAAGAAAATTTGATCGGGGTTTTGTTTATACCTGTTTTGATAAGGCAATGTGCAGAATAATCCTCCCCCCCAAAACCCCAAAAACCCCACTACAAAGTAGCACTGGGGTTTGAGTCTGTGATTTTGACCTGCCCTGTTTGACAGGTGAGTCAGTTCCTGTGCTTTCCTTTTGTTCTCCGAGTTTTCTGCTCCAGACAGGATGATTTTCACAAACCATCATTCTGTGTAACACAGCCACTCTTCAAGAGAACAAACCACACCGTGTTGTGAGGAATAGTCTAAAAGGCAATTCTGGGAACAGACTGAATGAGGAGGAGGAAGGGCAAGCTGAAGAATAAGAATCTATATGAGTACAGGATTAGGAACAGGGGAGAGAGAGAGAGAGCAAAAGATCAGAAATTGTACAAATGTCAGAAGTGGCGAAAGGGCATTAATGAAACTTCAGGATGACTTCAGGGGTGATATATTTGAGGTAGGAGCAAAGAGCTATGAAGGAAAACCTTGTCTTCTCATCCTGTCCTTTGCCTTCTGTTGCAAGAAATAAAACTGGTGGGAAGGAATGTCATCTTTTGGCTTCTCCTGCCCTGTCCGCTAAGGCTATGACCCCATGTAAAGGGTCTGCAGCTATTCATCTAATTTTCAGCCCAAGTTTTAGTCTCCTAAGACAGATCAATCTTTTGTGTGGCTTTTGGCAGGCATCTGAGAAGAGATATTGTGTGAAAAACTTGAATTACCACCCTGAGTGATAGGACTGATGGTAGACAGCAGAAAACTCACTCCCTTCACTTCTCTGTCTTGTCCTTTGGAGACTTGGTGGCAATGAGGAGCTGATGCTCTGCTCTACACAGGGAGCATAAATATTTCCAGAAGGGAAAGGAAAAATCTGCAGATGAATATAATCCTTGTTACTCTGAGGATATATATAATAAAATGAAGGGGAAAACAGGAACATTGCAAGAATATTGCACTCAGCAGGACATACCACCACAAGGGGGTAAGGATGAAATTGTGTTGCAAAGAAACTTAAAAAAAATCTGAAACTGTAAGAAAGTTGGCTTATGCACAACTCTAGCCCATATTTCAGCAGTATATTATATTCCACGGTCTTGTTTTCCCTTTGGGTGTTTATTTGCATTTAAACCAGCCCAACATCTGGTGGAGGACAGCATTGCATGTTTCAATTCCTCTGCTTGGATAGCATCACTTCAGAAAAAATGAGTGCCTGAATGCACTGCATTGGGAGTTCAGTGATTTGTGTAGTTGGGTTTTACACATTCATTTGGAGAGACAAGTGGGATTTGAAGCAGGTGATGAGGGAAGAACTGCATATATGGCTAGCTCAACATGTACTACATATTCTATGTATATAAGAAGAAGAATGAAAAACACGGTGTGTTGCAGGCTAGATAAGAAAACTTTTTAAAATCATGTCTCTGTGATAACAGAATAGCTTTGAGGAGCACTGCTCGTAAATCACAAGGAACCACACAAACAAGGAAAAAATGGGTAATGTTTGTTAATACCGTGGCAACTCTCTGGACACGCAGAATTCTATTTGTTACAATACAGTTTCTAACTCAGTATTTTCTATAAAAGCCAACAATTTGTTCAGCTTCTCTGCCTCTCTTTTGTGTTGGATTTCTAACAAAATGCCCTTAGTCCTGGCAAGTCAAGCAAGATGCATGGTGACATGCCAGCTTCCCTGAAGCATCTTGGGGACTACCAATTGCACATCTATTCACCTGCACATAATCCACTTAGGTTTCCTGCTGCAGACCGTGGCATTCTGTTACCTCTCGTGTTTTCTGTGTAGTCTCTGATAGCCAGCACAGAACTAAAGTATGTCCCATCTTCCCTCATGATCTTGAGTTATTTGGGAGACTGAGTCAACATAAAAGATTTTATCTAAAGTAGAAACAACCTGGATGGCAATTAGAAAGGAATCATCTCTCTTAAGTGGGGAGACAGAGTTATTGTGGCAAAGATATGAGGGCCAAGTACATGGCATGGAGAACTCTAGACAGAATAACCTACACAGGAAGCAATGCGTGGGAGTCCCTGAAGAGGGGACAGCTGGCAAGCACAGAGTCAAGAATTTAGGTCACCAATTGCATATAATAAAAAAACCCCAAACCATCCAAAGATTTCAATTTTTCTTGTAAACCTATTTACATGTTAAATTGGAACATCTGCTTTCCTCAAACCTCAGGAAAAGTACCTGTTCTTCCATCATAAGCAATTTAATCCTTATTAAAAATTAACATATATCCTTTGATAGGCTTTTGCACAGATGCTTGTATGTATTTGCTTTTTTGAACTACCCTCCGGAAAGTCTCATGTCCTCCTTATGATCTGTATAGCTCAGGACTTTTTAAAGGAAATGCAAAAAGAGGATATAGCAGCAGGCAGCTGTACAGAACTGTGCAAACTCATTCTGGGGCTGAACCACATCTAGATCAACTTCAGGGATATACTGAATGTATGGACAAGCAATGGTCCCCTCCTTCCCTCAGAAAAACAAGAGAAAAAAAAAGTGGGAGAGGAGACTTGGTGGAGTGTTCTGGTTCAGGAACTGGATATCTGGCCAGGTAGGAGTTTCATCAATTAGAGCAGAGCAAAACAGAAAGCTATGTAGAGCCATCTGAGAGTTCTGTAACTCTCCCTTTCCCCAAAAAATGCCTTGATTCCACAGGGCACAGAGCTACGGCACAGAACTACACTGAGAAAATCGGGGAACAAGTTTCAAATGATTTTCAGACACACCAAGGCCTTTTCTGTTCTCACAACTTTATGAATGACTCAAAACCAAAAGTCACTGAGAAAACATTTTTGACTTGTTTCTGATGAGCAGCAGTAGACTTGCTTTCACTGTCTAAAAATGACACCTCTTTAAACACATCCTTCCAAAAAAGATAGGGTAACTTTTTGCTTATTCCTTATTATTGCAGAAGCAAGTGTCCCTAGAGCTTTTCAGTGCCAAATCTCTTACTTCCCATGAAGAAAACAAACATAATCGAAACCAAAACAGCATCAAAGAAATAGCTCGTTTAAAATAAGCACTAACAATGACTACACAATCTCCTGGTTTGATAGTTACCTTTCCTTCCTTCTGGAAAAGGTATTTATGGGCTTTAGGGCAGTTGCTTTTATTTTACTCCTGTCTCTTTGATTTCAGAGAGATTTTGCTCGTAATGCGTTTCACCAGAGAGGGGCTGTATGGCCTGTGTCTTAAGCAGTTAGGGTAAAAAAAGAAGATCAGGTGATGTTAATTCCTCGGTAGATGTAACAGATAAATGGAAAAGCCTTGGGTGCTCCCACTGATAAGGGGTCTGTCACGTCAGGGAATAAGGAAAAATGCAATATTTCTGGAACTGCTTTAAATTGCATTTTCATTCTGACCTAGTTTTCCCATGGTTTTAAAGCTTTGCTTGGTGATAACAAGGGTGAAACTAAGAGCAACTGATAGAAATCTAGCTTAGGAAAATAAAGCCTAGCATGTCCTGGTGGCTCTGACTGAAAATAATGCCCGATTTACTATGATTCTTCATTCATATTTATTTAGTCCTATCGTTGTAAGTCTTGCTACTCTGAGCATTGTCTGCAGGAGCCTGGCAAAGACTGCAAAAAACCCTTTATCAAAAAACACCTTTTATAGTAGAAGGAGTTCTCCAACTTTAACCATGGCAATCACTTAAAATAGGATTATTGGTGGTGTAGGATTGTCTTTTGGACCTGGTCTTGTATCAGTTATGACTGTGATAACCTGTTCTAGGATCTTGTCTGACATGAGTGTCCAGCTCTTCTCTCACCTTCCCAACATCCAGAAGTGCAAGCTTCCAAAGCTTTCCAGCTGCTGACCACAGCCTGAGTTTATTCCATGGGACTCCAGATACTTCAACAAGGTGCTTTAACTCCTGTGCTGGAAACCAATTTCCTCCCATATTCCCTTTTCTCTTAAATGTGAGAGAAAGAGATGCCCTTCTAGAATGTCTTGCAAGGCTTGGCCAATCTCTCACAATCCTTTGAGGTGCCTCCTGATACCCGAAGAAATGAAACACCCAAGTTAGACACTAAAGAGAGGCAGGACAAATTTAGGTCTTAGGTTCCAACTCCACGACATTGTGAGCCACCTCTCAGGGCTGCTGTTGAGTTCCAGCTGCTAATTTGTGCTGAAGGTCAATAGAAATTATTAGTGGGAACATGGTGCAATTCCAATTTCCTTATTTTTTGCAAGGAAAAAATAAGGAAAACTAATAGGCATCCAGCAGTCCCTCATGCTGGAAAACTGAATGAGTCCCTTGCACATGGGATAGTCCCAGACAAAACTGCAGGTTCAATCTGTAGTTTCTTGAATACTGACAAGATTTCACCAAAGCACAGGAAATACATCCTAAGGATAAAATACAAACAGGAACATGGTGAATAAGATCCCTAAGATATTGCATACTATATCCCAGCAACCAGAAAAAGAAGCAATAGGTTGTTTCCATTTCCTAGTCTTCTCCCTGCGTAGCCATCAAATCAGTTCCTGCTGGGTTCAGCAACTTCCTCTATGTCTTGAATATCTACAGGAATGAAGGTTCTCTGGAGCTTTCGATTCACTTTTAAATTCCAGTCCCAGGAAGCATAATTTTGTATATCGTCTCCACTAGACAAACTGGGCTACTACTCAGTCAAGACTTTCCAGTTCTAAGTACTTAAATCGATGGTTTCAGACAGTTTACAGACTATAACATGGGGCTAGCAAGAAGCTCAACACCTGCATTTACATAATTATTTTTTAATTATGCTAGACATTTTCAGGCAGAATATTCCAAATTGTGTATGTCTTTAAATAGCCTTTTAAAATAACCACAGCTAAATGAGCTCTCAGGGATATACAGAGAAATGAAAAAAAAAAAAAAATTATTCAATGGTGTTTTGTATGGCTTGCTTTGATTTTAAACCTTCAGATAATGCTGTGGATAGGGGTGTTAGAAAAAGAAACAAAACTGTGGCCACAAAGTACTTGTGTACCAGAATAATGAAAGGTATAAATTTGAGTGGACTAACACCCACAACATTTACATGACTTGAATAGTAGATAGATAAGCACAATAAAATTAGAATAGTTCCTTAAACAACTGCATTAAATGGAAACATTCCTACTGAGGTATAAATTGGCACCGTAAAAAGAGCAGCAGGTGCTAAAGCAAATCCCACACTCATTTATTCAAGATGAAAACTTGCCAAACCACATACATGTCAAATTTGCTGCTCCCAGTAATCCTGGGAACTGTTCTATTAAGGGCTGTCTTCCACAGACAGAGAAACCTGGAGAAACCCTGTGTTGTTTTCCTGCAGTCAGGCACAGCCAATTGGACCTGCAATGAAATGAGTGACTTCCAAGCGTGCGAAGCACTGACTGTGTTTTAAGCCCCATGTGGTACCAGGCACTCCTCCAGAACTAGGGAGTGTAGTAAAGTGATTATGGGATTCTGTGAGTGATGGCTCCATCTTATGTCTGAGATTCATGGCTCCCATAGCCACGCTTCAGTGATGGGCACTGGTGTGTCTGCAGAAAATGCAAAGGAATTTGCATTTTAATGTAGCTCAACCAACAGCAGAAAAGGGTTAAGGCTAGCCATCTTAATTTGCAGTGTGCAAAATAAGTGCCTAAAGACAATAGCCACAGCTTAATGTTGTGTGTGTTGATTTAATACAGCATCTGAGTCTCTACTGTGGAAAAATCCTCAGTGGTCTGGTTAAACCACATATCCTCAGGCTCCCTAACTTTCAGCTATCTGTTCACACTGAGTCTCAGCTTTCTGCTGTTCCCTTTCACTGTTTCGTCTGATAGCCTTTGGCTATCAGCTTGCTGCGTGCTTTAAAAAGGCAGCATTGCCTCTAAGGATATTTCAGGCTTTTCTTCTTTGCAAGGTTAGACAACCTCCATTCTATTCCTTAGCTAGAGAAAAAAGGCTACCCTTTTAGACTTTCCATCCTTTTAAAGACTAATATCCCCTTGTTCCTCCATTTCTTTCCTCTTATTTATGTTGGCCATCAGTGCAATACTTTAAGCGCTCTCTTTTCAGAATACAAAGGTTATAACACCACTCATCTAGGTTCTAAAATAGTGTTTCACCCTGCTGCCTTATGTGAAAGAACTTGGATTTTAGTGGCCACCGTCTCTTCCTTGCCAAAATCCTCTTGCAGCTTTCCCGAGGAAATGGTTCCCCTTGCAGAGTGCTTGTTCATTGGGTTCTGCAGCTTCCTTTCAGACAAATGAAATGGGCTGTGCCTTTCAGCCCTTCAGTCCAGTTAGCCATGAAAGAGGCACCAGAGGCTTTTGGGGTGAAGCATAAGCAATATGGCTTCTGTCATAGGCAAGCCATGGTTATGGAAGCCATATTTCTGTTTTCTCAACACAAGTAATAAATCATGAGAATACAGCTATCTTCCATGTAAGTCATAATATTTAAAGTTATATGGGTTACAGACACTGAGAGTGTCCCTGAAGTTGCCCATGCCCTGTTCTTAGAGAGGGGAACATATCTACTGTTTTTTCATGGGGTAAGTCCTAAGATACGGCAATATTTCTCTAACTTGTTCAGTCATAGTAAAAAAAAAAACCCAAAAAACCAAAATAAAACTGGAGAAGAGCGGGGAATTGGTTATCAGATCACAATCGAGAATGTGTCCTTTGCTCCCACCACATCTTGAAATCAACAGAGTTTGTTGGAAAATGATATTAGCAGGGACAAGCACTGAGCATTAGGGAAGCCAAAGAAAAGATTCCAACACCATTCCCCTTCCAGCATTCAGATGACTAAGAAAAAGATTTTTAAAAGCAAAATGTTCTTCCCTCTAGGCTAGTTTACACAAGCAAAAATCCCAGACCTTTGAAACCACACAGAAAAGCGTTAAAGCAAATGAATTGTTGCAAGATGAGAGAAAAGCAGCCCGGTTCCTGCCGTTGTAAGTGGAGGAACACTGGAAACTGTCTCATTATGTTATCAGTATTGATCTTGGAACCAGTTAGGACTTTCCCTGTGCTAGTTCTTCTGAGAGGCTTTTCCAGAGCTCTTTTCTTCTGGTTAGCAGTTTTCTCCCATTTATGAGCCTAAATTATTATCTTTATTTTGCCATTGCCTTGCTCCTGCCCGCTTTACTTCTCTGTTTCACAGCTTCTTCCAAATAAAACCACCATCCTGGATCTTTGTCAACTGGCAATTTGAGACAGATTTCATTTCAGGCCTGGTCTAGGGCTCATTTAAGTCAACAGGAGCCTCTGTTGAGTTCGTTATGCTTTCCAAGTGGGCCTTTATAGGCTATCCCTGTAGTCAGCTGGATATAAGAGGTCTATGCTGATAAACCACTATGTCTGACAAAATTATACTGTGATTTACAGACTGCAGAATCCTTCATTTACCAGCTTTTGTTGGCTAGTTGAGGAAGGAAAGACAAGGAGGCAGAATATCCAACATTTCAATAAAAAGTGGGATCTCACAGACAAGAAAGGAGAGGCAGAAAGTGCAGTGGAACACTTCCTTATGAAGGCATTATGGTGACATTACCTCTGGAATTATTTTACTGCCATTTATCTTCATTTCACTCCTCTGCTCACTTGGGCACTGCACAAAACCAACATTCCTGGGAAGAAAAGCACACAAATGCTCTTTTCATGTTCTTTTCATACACGCACACACTTTTTTTTATCACCTGGAAGAGGGAAACCCTCTAGTCCTCCCAAGGTGACATTACCATCAATTATACTTAACAATTTAAAAAATGTAGAGCTATCTGATTGGTATCAAATACATCAGGGGTCCCTCATTCTAGTTTTTTAGAGTTTTTCTCAAGTGTCACTACACAAAGCTCTATTTGACAGTTATAAAGCAATAATTTGACTTGTAGGGATAAAACCACTACACCTGAAGAGCTCAAAACAATACATTTTTAGAAGTAAAAAAGCTATTGTCAATGGATTGATTGACCAACATCATAGACTGTAGAAACTTAAGGGATGATTCATGGACATAAAGTAGTCACATAATATGAAGCAACAGATGTTTACTGCAAAACTAACTTGAGACACAAGCAAGCTGCAGGAAAAAGATTGGCTCAGTTTAGGATTTGATATGACCTAAACCCAACACAAGAGAAGGGAAAGTAGAAATGGTGTGAGCTAGAACATCAAGGTGGTGAGTTAAACCCCAGCAACTCAAAGGATACAAAATCTGCACTAACTCAAAAATTCCTCAGTAGTTTTCCCAGAAGAGTTAGGATTGTTTGTTCCCTTCCTCTGTAATGCCACGCTCAGCTAAGGGGTTGATTTAACTATTTAAATGTTTGTAATCATTAACCTTTCAATAAAAACACAGCTTCAGCTTCTTAAGCTCATTAGCCTGTAACAAATGAAGCTTTTGAACACGCCAAGGAACAAAATATAACTGGATTCAGAAAGCAATTAGACGCATTTGGAGAGGATGATAGGTCTCTTGAGGACTATTCAGCACAGAGAGGTGGATACAGTCTCTGATTCAGGAGGTCCCTAGCCTGCAGGGTGGTTGGTTAGATCGAGGGAGCACCACACTTGTTTTTCTGGGTCTTACTCCGTTACTCTGTGGCCTCGGAGTCAGGTGGTTCTTTGATCTGAATCACTGCAGCTGTTCTTATGTACTATTAATGCATGGCCAACAGCCACACATAGTGTCAAACTAGCTGAAAGAAAGTAGGAGAAAGCTTTGGTTTGCACCTTGCAAACAGAGCAGTACAGTGACACAAACACTAGAGATGAAACTCTCCACAAGTCTTGCTGTTGACCAAAGAACGAACGATACTTAGCATGGAATATAAATGCTTACTCAGCAGCAGCTGATACCAGAGTAATTAGCAACCACACACAGCTGTCACAAAACATGCCAAGTCTTTGATTTTTTTCTTGTTGTTTTCCTTTTTTTTTTTGCCTCCATAGAGGGAGGAACACCCTTGAAACCAATAGATTTGCATTACTACGCATCATAAAGGACCAGTTCTCAGTGCCTTGCAAACCTAGGTTCTGTCAGGAAGGAATACTTGGCTGTATCACCTTGCATTTTACCATTTCAGACCACGTGTTGCTTTCTCGGAGGATCACTCTTCTTATCAAAGCTCTTGACGACATTTTCAGGACACCTCTCCTCCCTTCCTGCCAGGATCTCTCAGGCCCAAAGCTTCACGTGCACAGATTTAAACACTGCCACATGTTTTTCAGGGACTTGCTTCAAATATCAGCAGTACACTTACAGGTGAAGTTTTCAGTTGTCAGATGACACAGTTTCCTGGCAGACTGAAAACCATACCGAAGCAATAGGGAGCTATTCAAGCTACTTCTATGATTAGTGAGGGGTAAACAGTATAAATCCACTTCCAGCATAGTTTTTATTCCAGTTTTCATGCTTGCCATGTGTCCTACAAATTTCATATCTTCAGTCTTGTGTGCTCTTAATGCCCCAAAGTAATGTTATTGCTCAAGTAAATGCTAAATCTCAAGGAACCACTCAAAATCACTGAGCTGACTGTGCATCTGTTTTATCCCAAAGAAAGTTAAGGAAGAGGGAAAAAAAGGAAACTAACATTTTGTTCTGGATCATTCAACCTGAGCTCTGTTTACTGAACTGCAGCTGTGTGCCCGAGAAAAATTTTGTTCTCCTTAGTGGCTGGGATTATCTGTAGTGTTCGTGCTGCCACATGGATTTAACACTCAGAAGAAGCATTAGTGTAAGAGACCTCTCTGCTATCAGGCCAACAATGGTTGGGAGCATGTTCATTCTGACAGCTTTTTATTGGCATACCAAAGCCACTGACATGAAGAAAAAGCTGTGTCTTTCAATCTCCTCTCTGTGGCAGGTATCAAAGCCACACGTGCCAGCTGTGGCCAGAACAAAAAGCAGGCTCATGTTTGTATTCTGTTTCAAGATCATCATCTTGTGGAAAGTTGTCTGGAAAACTCAATTTAGCTTTCTGAGGCTTCATATTTTATGTATCGCTGCATGAATTTCTGACTACGTCCCCACCCAGCTCGCGTCACGCAGATGGTCTCAAACACAGCGATGTTCTTTTCACTACAGAGTACTCGTGTCTGGACTGCGACAAACTACTGCACAGGTGAGGCTCAAGAATGATACTAGGGGTCGTAAAGTTCAGGTGTTTTGGGGGGCTTTTCCCCCTCATTTCCTGAGATTTCATCTGAGGAAACAATGATATTGTTGGTTTTAAAAGGGCAGATTTCACAAGCAGATTAACATGCTCCATATGTCTGGTCAGTTTGTTGAAGAGCCCAAAATGTGCATCTGCGAAATATAATGAACAAGGAATGATAGATGATGTCTCACACTCCCAGGCTTGTAATTAAACAGGAGGGAGAGGCTGCAGGGTAAAGAGTGGGCAAAGAATCCTTCAGTCACAAATCCTTGACGCAGAGATGTCAGTTTCTCAAAAGAGGTTTTAACATCTCTGACAAGAGGACAGCAAGGGAATGGAAAAGTAAGCAAAACAAAGCACTGGAAGGGCATTTTAACATTGTGTTAGTCAAATGAGTGGATAAATGATGACTGTATATTGGATGGCAGTGGGAGGGTTATAAACATTACAGAGACAATTGCCGCTAAATGAGGTGTATCTCAGGCAGCTGTCCTGATGCATTAGGAGGCTGTTTTCAAAAGAAGAGATTATCCCATCAACATTAAAACAAAACAAAATAAAAAGGATCTCTTCCACGCAGATCACATGCCATGAATAACTCAGCAGCATGTGAGCCAAACAATTCCAGAAGCAGGCTGTGTTCTGTCTGCAGAACAGACAGAACACAGTCTTTTGGGCATATTTTAGCATGACTGTGCTCTCTCTGGAAACCTTAATTGTCAAAGCAACCATATGAGCAAGCTAACCTGCCTTGATTACTGGGACTTTGGTCTTTTATGCCTCTTTGATCTATATGTGACAAATCTGACAGCCTCCATACCGGCCCAGCCACCACTGGAAGGACTTGGTTGATGACTGTCTAACTGTACTGCTCTGATCCCCAAAATTATTGGTTTCTTTCAAGATCCCTTTTCTTTTTTCTTTTTTTTTTTCCATGCCATATAGATATTTGAGCTTTCTGTTTTTCTTTAGTAGAAATTTCCAGTATGCTGCTGTAAATTCAGTGCTGTCTGAGGAAGAAATACTCACATTAAAACTAGCAGTGCTTGTTTTGTTACAATTAACAATATATTCAGCTGTTACAGAGCACTTTTCTCCAGTATGCCTCAGATTACTTTATTTCACAGGCAAGGAAACTGAGGCAGAGATAAACACAACATCGTGTCCTGGAAAACAGTGCCACAGATGAAATACTATTGAAGACTTAATTGCAGTGCAGTGACCTATCCAGAAACCCTGCCTCTCTTTGGCATGCGGGGAAATTATAGCCTAAAACAACTGTAGTTGCTACTTCAGTGAAATATTCTTACTTCTGAAACTGAGCTCATAACCAATGCTCCTTCATGTCCTTATTATGCCAGAAGCCTCAACAGTGCTGACTTCAGGGAATTGAAAGCCTGGGTCTTCCCCATTGCATTAACTGATGGATGCTGGCAGAAGGTTTTCAAGCCACACTTCTTTTCCAGCAGTCAGTAGATCAATAGTGATCCATGGTTCTCCCTCAGGTGTTCCACAGAATAATTGCAAATCCCTTTTAACCACCAAAAAATATGTCTGGACATAGCAACACAAAAACAAAATAAAGGAAGAGGCAAAGGCTACAACTACGTTTTACTTGACTGGAAGTGAAATCTATTCTGGCACAAGATGGTACATGGTGTTTTTTCTAAAATACTTCATTTGCTGCAGAGTGAGAGTTAGTTCTCTCAGAGATTTGCAAACTGGCTATCCTCCTAGGAGTGCTGAGAGGTAGGATACAGAGATTCTGCCACTAGACAGCCCATCACCTTGGAAAGGAATGAGAACTACCCACTGTTTACTGCTCTGACAAGAGAGAGCTGTGTCAGAGAGAACGTTGATATATCCCTCCAAAACGCCAAGATGGTCTGGAGCAAAAGAGCATCTCAGTAGGATGGACTGCATAAACATAAACAGTTTGCATAAACACAGTACTGCTTTCTACGAGCATTATTGCTGCTGTTTGTGCTACAACAGCATCTGGATCTGCTCCAGGGCATCCAGGTCTGCTATGCACACTACAACCCTCTCATGGAGTAAGAACCCTCTCTGTCCCCAGGGCACTGGAGCCAGGTGGGCAAAGGGAAACATAACAGTTGAAGCACAAAGAAAAGCTGGCCTATGTTTTGGGGAGACACTGACCATTGAGGATAAAGCTCAATTCAGAATAAAAGTGTTATAAACCAACTTGTAAAATGTTGCATTTTCTGTCAAAAAAAGGTGTCCGACTGTAGAAAAAGCTGGCCCAGCTGCATCTGGAAGGTAAAGTAATGCAACCTTCTCCAAAGAGCTGGTCAGCAGCAGCTGCAGCAGGAGAGAAGAGCTTCCTGAGGGATCTGGTCTCCTCCAAGCTGGATTGCTTCCCCTTTCAGCAGTGTCCTGTGCAGCCCTGCAGCAAACACTCTGCAGGGCACAGCAGGCTCCCAGCAGCCTCATGCCCACCTCCACCTCTGCACGCTTTGGGTGTCCAGACAGCGTTTGTGCTGTAGTGCCACAAGGACTGGGCCCAGCAGAACAGGCTGGAAAAGCTATGTGTCCCTTCTAAAATCGTGCTAGAGTGCTGACCTCCACTCTTGACTTTCAGAAGTCCCTTTTGGAGACAGCTGACATAGGGAGAGCAGCAGAAATGAAATTCTGGTGTAGGCTTGGAAAGTGATTGTGGCAGTGAAGGAGAAAATATTTAAACCAGAAAAAAGGAAGCATTTCCCCTCTGATTGAAAATAACTGGGCTTCTAGCTACAGTCCACTATACCCTACTAAGGGAACTCCATAGGGGTGTTGCCAAAAAGCACATAACGAAAATCTCTCACCTATCTGGGTGGCAGAGCAGCTGCACTGCTTAAGAACAGGAAGGATTTTGGCTTCACCGTATTCTGCCTTTCCACATGGCTGGGAGGAGGAAAAGGGAATTGCTTTCTCCATTGGATATCCTTTGAAAACTGTAATTTTCCTGTAGGATTGCCTCCATCAAAAAATTCTCCTGAAATAATTTTCTTTCTCTGTGCCCCTCTGCCCCAGTTTCTCTCCCTTTTTTCAGCAGCTAAATATGAAACCAGTTCAACATTGGAACAAAACTGATTTTTTTCTTTCTCTTATTTTGAGAAATAAAATCTTATAATTTCTTTGATGAAAGCTTCTGTTTTACAGGAAAATTAATTCCTCCTTCAACCCCACTTCATTTAATAGCAGACACTAGAAAAATACTCATTCCCTCCAAACCTGATAGGTGCCACCAGAAAGTGAGAAGGAACCACTATTTATTTCAGTACAGTCTTTTTTTTTAATATGCTATGTACATGGGAACACTTCTTCATCCATCAATTGAAAAGTTAATTCCTTCCTGCTGCCCTTCACCCTACTTTCAGGGCTCCCAAGCCAATGGTGACTGTGCAACATAACTGACTTTGGTATAAATAAAAGCTGAGGAAATGGAAGAAATTAAGAACTCCACCAGCCCTAAGGCTAAGTATCACCCTCCTATTTGTTTTCTTTGTATACTAGACTTAATATTTTTTCTCAGCTGGGTACACAAGCTAATATAGTACATAATCAGAGGGAAAGTATCGCCTTACAGAAATCTCATTTCTTATCATGCTTGAAGTTTCAGTGGATACTGGAAATACTTTACTTTTTTCATAGTATGTGGGCAGAATAAGGAAGAAACAACACAAGGGAATGAATATTTTCAGGAGTAGGGTCTCATTTGTATTAAGGAATCTAAGCACTGGAAGTGAAAGGATACTCAATCTTCTTCTTCCCCCTCATGTATGCTACCTTATTGCTGAAATCTAAGTAATTTCCATGGAAGAACTCAGCTGATGCACAAAAAATTTTCTGCCTTTGGCATTCGTTTAGTGATGGACATTCATAGTCCCCCTACACTACACATTTGCCAATCACAGCAATGACGTGAAACTGTCTACTTACCTACAAAATGTGTTTTACCCCCTCTACAGGGTCTATCCTTTCTGTGTGATTGGTGGATCTGCAGGACACATCTGTCTGGATGGCCTGGTCTGCAGGAATTCAGCCTGTGAGTAATAACCTACTCACAGAGAGCCTATCTATCCAAAATGGGTCACGAGTCTAACAGAGTGCAAGTCTCAGAGCATTCCCCTTTAACCAGATGATTTTCACAGTTCATCCACTCATAATTCATCGGTGGTTAAAAAAAAAAAGAAGAAAAATATTTGGATAAAGACACTCACATTAGGAGAGAAGATAGTTAATCAATATAGCCCCTATCCTTTCAAAAGTCTTTTAAAAAGCTGTAAATATCGTAACAGAAGAAGGTAATTTGCAAAAAAGAACTTAGTTTGAATCAAATATTCATCAGTTTGAGTAGAAATTGTAAAACATAAATCTCACAATCTCTGTCCTCCAAGCTAAGCCTCAAGACTCCCCTGCACTCTCAGCTGTGTTGAAGGGCAGACTGAGCTCAGCCAGCCACACCACCTGGCTTGTGAACAAATTTGTGCACTGATTATCTAGTTACCTACATTAAATGAAAGTCTAAGATGAAAAATGGGGTTTAAGAGAAAGAACAGAAACAAAGATGAGAAGTTCTTTTACTTCCTCAGTCAAAAGTGTCCCCACTAATTTTTTGGTCTTTGGCTATTTCCATGTTAGAGAGTAAAGATCTACAGTAAAGACACTCCATGGAGGCAATTTCTGCCTCAGGGCTACACTCCTTTCTCCTGGGGGGATTTTATAGTGCCCTGGGTGACACCAGCAAGTTGGGCACAGTCATGCCAGCCACAGGACCAGCCTCCTCCCTAAGGAAACAAAGACCCTTGCAATACCACAACAAACCATGTACAGTGGCAGGTAAACATCTTGCTCTGAAGGTGGTTAAAGTAGATGAAAAAATCTGCAGAGACTATCCACAGCTCTTACATTAGCTATTATTCCAGTTGCCAAGAAACTCTGAGCATTGCTGCAAGGACAAAAGACAGATGCAAAGAGAGAGACTAAGGGTCATGCTCCGACCAGCCACTGCAGTGCTGGAAATGAGTCTAGCGTAGGGAAATTCATGCAGTCTGTGGATAACTCATATTCTCCTTATTCAAAATCCTATCATATAGTGCATAACACTGAACGTGGCTCCCTGTCCATCCTGCTGATGAGGAAAAGCAGGATTCCAAGGTTACACACCCCTGCTAGATCCATTGGACTACAACTTCTTTTTTCTCTACAGTGTGTAGAGTTGAAATAAAATGGAGTTTATTTTCGTGTTTAAAGTGCCACCGTAGATTTCAGAACATATCTAATTATTTATTTGAGGCAACACAGGAGATTAGGTAAAACATAGACTTTTATTGACCCCTTTTAAGTAACCAACAACACCTAAACATTTTCCAAACAAGGTTCAAAAGGACAATAATATTTTTTATCTGTTAAATATCTTTGATCTTTTCTTAAAGACATAAAAATAGTTCTTGTTGCTTTCCATGTATATTTTAGCTCTATCTTTTGTACAGATGAGGGAATATTGAATAGTACTGCCACTTTTGCAATGTAAGATGTTATTTGCAAGCTTTTATTTTCCTCTGGAATCTCAGGAGCCTGAAAATATCTGATTTTACCACACTCTTAGATATTCATTCACACACACTATCTCTAGATTCCCACATTTCAGGAGCAACTGAAAAGTTCTAATCTTCCTTTCCACTCCTTGTCTTCTCATGAACAGCAACAAAAGTCAAAAGATCACAGTGTGACTTTTTAAAACCTTCTGACTATTGAGGTAATATCACAAACTGTCTGGCAAGGGTTTGGCTTGGGATTTATCCTTGTCTGAGCTTGGCAGTGTACGTGCTGGTCTACTTGTTATAGCAGGCAGATGTATGATCCTCAGAGCACTTTCCTGTACTTCTCCCTGAATTGGTTAATGCTTCACAGAAGCTGGGGGAGAGAGAGAGAAGTCCCTAAGTCTGTGTCTTGTGGAGCTGGATGCTTCTAGCAGTGCACTGCTCATGGGAGGAAGGGGAGAAGATGGATATCATCAGGCTTTCAGTGCAATCAGAGCAACATGGAAGTAACTGCACTTTCTTAAAGGAGATCTTTGTGGGTAGTAATAGGAAAACCAAGAAGCCCTGCAGAGTGGCTTACTCTGGAGGTTATGCCACGAAAAGCCATGGGCTATGAGTCCAATTAACAATAATGACTCAGGGCCAGGATCTTTCCTTTGCACTGAAGTCCCATTTGTCCCTAGCATATGTGACTGGTGCTGAAGGGTGCTCACTGAATTCACTAGGAAAAATGCATTGTGTGCAGCTGAGTCTAAACTGATGATGAACACCACATATCCTTGTCCTGACTATCTTGTATCACAGCAGACAGAAAGAAGAAAGAAAGGAAGGGGAATCTCATACTCAGGTATGGCCAAAATGGGAAGTTATGAAGTGTGGACCATGAAGGGGTAAACAGTGAATTCGAGGAGCAAATAATGTATCACATTAACTACAGAGACAAATATATTTTTGTCTTGGAATTTCCTTCTCTCATACAGATTTTTTTTGGTTTCTTTGGTCACTTCCTAATCCCTAATTCAGGAGGCACTATCAAAAGCACTCCTGTTCATATCTGACTGCCTGGCAGTCACCTTTTCCCCTTTGAGTTGGGCCTTTGTGAAAGGCTGGCTCCTAGACCAATTGCAAAACAAACACAGTTTGGTTTTTGGAAGTGACTTTTTTACTCCATCACAAACCATTTACCTGTCCAGCCACTTGGGAGCTTCATGTACTCTTGAAGAGGGAGGGAAGAATGCTGTGCAGGAAAACTGGCCTGTGAGCTCTCCTAGGAAAAAAACATGCCTCTGCTTCCTTCCCACAGCCCCACACTCATCTCTGAACCAAGCCACGAGGCTGCACAGCTGCTGCAAGGGACAAAGTCAGGGCTTCATGTGCCATTGTTTCTGCCACTCTGGATTGCTCTGTGTCTCACAACAGCTCCCAGAGCAGCTTCATCAAGCTGCTAATGCCAACCAAGTAAATAATGCATGCTTCAACTTTGGGCTAAATATACATTAGTCTGATAGAGCGTAACAGCCACCAAGTCTGTTGTGCTAAGCAGTCCTTAGCTGTATATTTACCGGATCAATGGAGTGCTTAGAGCTTTGACACATAAATCAGTATTTATGTAAGTTTTTAAATAGCTATTAGAAGTAAAAGAGCAATGCTGTCCTTATATAGCAATTACATGGAATGAAATCTTCTTCTCTCTTGTGTTTGGTCTTTTTTCTGGAGTCCCGAGAGCCCTGATCAGCAAAGGCCTTTAAACACAACTGAGTAAGATGAAGTCAGTGTCTGAGCTTCAGTCATTTAAAGCATGACTTCAGCAGAATATGGAAGGTACTCAGAGGATCAAACATATTCCCTTGGTATCCTTTCATAGCAGCTGACACTACCCAGGGCACTTGAATTATGCCTTGTTTTTGTACAAGAGGAAAGAGAAAACACTGTGACGCTGGTCTGCTCACTCTGGGGCATTGGAGTTGGAGGAGGCAGCTGATTTTGTCACTCAGGTCATTGATACAGAATAGGAGGTTCCAGTGGTTGTGGACATTCTCTAAGAAAACTCTTAGGAATCTACATGGTAGATGCTGGAATGAAATTCATAACTATTGTGGCCATAAGTGATCTGGTCTCGCAGGTGAACAAACTCGTAAGATTTCTTCTTTCAGTCTTTTCTGTTGATAAGCAGGATGGTGGATGGACACAGCATCTTGTCTCTTCTTTTTCCATAAATATCAGACATACAATTTGGAGTACCAGATATCTGCAGTGTTTTGAGTTTAAGCCAGATAAAGCCCAAGCTGTCCCTAAATTTCAGGGGATATTGCCATTTATGAGATGATGATTTGAGCTTGTCCAATTTCTTCATTGACAGGGATCTGGGAAAAGGTGGAATGAGAAGAAATACGCAATCCAGGCCTGTTTGAGCTTGACTGTCAATGACAACACCCAACATTTCACAATTAACTCTTGGTCTCCAAAGTCCTGACTCTCATTTTCCATGTCAAAGCATCAGCTTGTTTGGTGCTTTCTGTTCCAGACCCCAGTTGTGTTGATCGTGGCCTTTGTACACTACTCTGCTACAGCCATTTGAATAATTATTGTCTTATGCAAAGATTAGTACAATCTGCATAAATAAATAAGACATTGTAATAAACAGCATATCTGGCAGCAAAAGATTGGTTTAGGACTTTTAATAATGATCATGATTTATTAATGCACTTGTCAGCATCTGTTGCTGAAAGCATTATGTATGCTTCAGTAGGATTTGCCTTGATTTGTTGAATGTAAGTCAGATAGACAACAATCATGTAATGAAAAGTATTACAGTTTTTGAATCCTATCTTTATAATGTCTAAGGGAGAACTGCCTCATGCCCTCTTTGAATCTGCCCTTTCTGTATAACTTTATTATTAGTAATGAAAAGCATCTCTAAATTAATTTCTCAGTCTGTACTATATTCTTTCAGTTTCCATGGCTGGGCAAATCCAGCCCAGCAAAGCTGATTTGGATATTTCAGTGCCTGATTGTGAGCTGAAGAGTAACATGCTATTTTTATAGAAATCTCTCCAAAAGGAGGAATAAGCAGAGGTGGGAGAGCTCCAAAATGGATAAAGTTCAGTTTTTCTACTCAGCTACCTCCACCACCATTTCTGGAGAAACTACTGATGTTAAAAGTGGACTAAAATGAGGAATGGATGCGTGTTTATACTGTATATATCATGCTGATCATTTAGTGGGCTATTTTACAATCATGACTGATATTTGCATTTTGATTTGCATTTTCTTTATACTTTCAGATGTCCTATCATGTGCCTGGATTTTCTCTCCAGGTGTTTACTAGGGATTGACAAAGAAGAAAAAAGAACCCCAAAAAACAAACCCAAAAGAATCACTGTTATTTTCACACATGGGTGGACAGGAGAAGGGAAATTATGCAGAATTTAAAATTCACTTTTTATTCTAATTTTCATTGCAAAAGATCCTTAAGTGCCTTAAGGTAAGGTGGACTGAAATTCAAATTCTTACAGCCACTGTGGAAATGACACTTTTTATAACTTCTGCAGTATCTTCACTCCCTGTGAGATGCAGCACTTTTGGGTGTGAGAAAGTGGCTGAAGTTTTAGAATCTCTGGATTCCCATTCCCATCAAAAATTGAAATTTTGTGGTTTAATCATTGAAACTTAAGGCATGAGAAAGAAGTGTCTTGTCCTCTCCTGAGTGTAAGTGCCCAAATATCTCAAGTGGGATGGAGTCCACCTCTCACCCATCTTGCTACTCCACATTTCCTATCAGCTGTAGAGTGCATTTCCCTATCTTGCATGCTGGGTCTTGGCTATCCCATTTGAGTTAAATTAGATCCAGTTTCCTGCCAATCAGAAAAAGGAAAACTTTAGCTTTCCCCCCCTGAGCCAAGCACAGGTATGGAATCCATAGCACAGTAGTGAACAGAACAGTGATTCTGAGAGAAGGTGAGAGCAAATATTCCTCAGACACTTCTGCATTGCCTCTAGACAGAGTGCCCAAAGGCTGATGAAAGTAGGATAAGCAGGAAACAGCATATGGAAGGAGCCCTGGGAAAACTGATTTTCAGATTCCCAAATATCTTACAAACCTTCATGATCTCAGTTAGAGTTTTACGACCAGGATTAAAAGTTTGTTATTTTTCCAGCCGCATCAGCAATGAGCACCTTAGACTAGAAAGTGCTGGACATAGTGATCCATTATCTGTTAGTCAGAAGCCCTACAGCAAATCCAATGGACAGCAGAAGATTTTCCAATGCAGTAGAAGCCTGTTAAACAGATTGCACTGGTGTACAGAAATGTCATTTTCTTAAGAGCCTTATAACACAGATAAATAGTGGCTTAAGGACAGAGGTGACCTTTGCTGAACCTCATATATTCTCCTGATCTCTGTGAACCCTGCTCTCCAGAGGTTCATTCCAGACATTCATACAGTGCTTCTTTTTAGATAACAGTAACAAAACCTGGTGTTTCCCCAGGCACATCAACCCTCTCGTCACATTTATTTCTCTATATCTTTTGAAAAGTCTTCTTTTTCAAAGGCCTTTAATGAAATACTACTTGGTGTGATATCAGTGAGAACTATTCTTTTAACGGATTTAGTCCTTTAACGTGTTCATTTCTGTATTGTAATTTATCTTTAGATCTCATGTGTTTAGACTCTTAACAAGTTTATACCTTCAACAGATATTTTTTTTCATAAGGAGACATCTTAATTGTAATGGTTAATTATACTGTTAACAAAGATCTGTGTTTTTAAGCTGTTGGAAACCTGATTTTTGTAGTAAGGAGCAGCAGAAACATCCTTCTTCAGGAAAAAAAAAAAGACGTGAAGGACTGTACATATTTCAGGGAAGCATGGTACAAAGAATGGCAAACGCTGTCATTGCTGTGCTACTCCTCTGTTGCTGCTCTTGTTAAGGAGAGTCAGCATGCAATAAAGATATGGGAAGATACAACTGGTATTTAAATAAGGGTGAACAAGAAACCTCGTTCAGGTAACTTAAAAAGGTTTTAGAAAGCTTGGAAGGATTAGTGGACAGAAGTAGACAATTTTTTACATAGCATTTCTACTTGCATTGTGTTGCAACAGTTGCTAAGCAAAGGGCAAGATGGTTTATATTGTCCTATCAGATTTACGTGGTAAAATTTAATGTAGTGCTTGTCAGTTTTAAACACTGGAAATATCAATTAAATGTAGAACTAAACTTGACTTCAATCCTAAATGGCTGTAAAAGCACAATAAAAATTTAGAATCATTTAGCCTCACTTCCCCTTTCTCCGTGTCCTCCTCTTGCTTTCCCAGTAAAACTCATAATAGGAGATTATTTGGGAGGAGCTAATTTTTTTTTTCTGTTTAAAACCTGGTAATTCATTGGGCTTTACATCACCTGTTAAACTTTCTTCCCTTAAAAATCAATGGCTGAGGAGTGAAGTCTTACTTCAGTCTGCAGAGTCTGAGACTGAAGTTTTAATTATGGCTTCAAGTAATGTAATTGTAGATTTTAATGGCTCATACATCTCTTTGACAGGTCATCTGAGTTTGGTGAAAGTTTTGAAAGCAATGAAATCAATTTCTTGGACAGTTAGCACAAAGAGAACACATTGATGCTAATTGGAATGTAGACGTAATATCTCTTATACCTCTGTACTTTTGTGAGATGTTTTCCATGTTGAGGATTCTTACCAGGAGCCTGCTCAGGAAAACATAAGAGGTGCCTGCTGCTCCTTCTATTCAGTGATATCTTATGTTCTTGGTGCCTCAGTGAACATAGCAGCGTGATTGAATGACAGCAGCAGCATTGCCAGGCCTGGCTATGGAGAGGGTGAGTCTGCAAAGATTTCTGAAAGTTAGGATGCGTGGGCTGACAGTACCTGGTACAGCCACAGCACCCTATTCCAACATTCGGTGTACACTTATTCAATATCTGCAACAAGGCTGATTCTCAGAGACACTAACCAAATTCTTTCCACTTACTGTCCAGATAACTCTGCCATCCTGCAAGGGAGAGCCTGTGCCTATTAACATTCTTTTCAATAGTGATTTTGTGACTCATGAGAAGTACAGAGCCACAGGACAAAATACAACTTGGAAAGGAAGAGATTTATGTCTCTTACTGTGACATTACCAGCATCTGTTGCAGCCTTGTTAGGTTTGATTAGTTGTTTCTGTTGTCAAAAAACTTGGACTGAGCCTGTGCTTGAGAAATAGCACAAACCAGAGGGATTCAAGCCATCTAGAATTATTTCCTTTTAACTAAGGGAAAACCCCAGGAAATACAAGGGAAAAAAGGAAATACACGTTACTGAAAATATTAAGCTACTTTTTTTTTTTAAGAGTTTCATGAAAAAAAAAAGAAAACAGCAACGGCAATAAAATGTTCTTAGCAAAAGATACAGAATAACAGTGTGCAAGCAATGGATAATGGCGGTCACAAAAAAGGCTTCTCAAGTGGATCTTTGATCAAGGAACACCATGGGTATTTCAAGAGGAAGGTAGTATTCATCTGAAAGTCTAGTAAAATAAATTCCAGCTTTAAAAAGTCCTTCCTAAGATGACAAAAATGGCTTCTTTAAGTGATTTAATTATTCAGTATTGATCCTCAAGAACTAAGAAGGGTTTAACTACCTGGAAAAATTAAAATAAACTCAGCAGTATTAATTTAAGTGGCATCACACCTGTAGTTAAGGACCAGCCCTGACTTCCCCGAACAAAGAAGCGAGTGGGAGGGACAGTTAGATACTACAGTGCTCTTTGCTACCTTCATTGGGGAAACTTTGCTTGACAAGATGTTCAGTGTCCTTTGGGACAAAAAGTTATGAACAAAGAGAAATTGTCAGAAAAATTTGCCAGTGTAAACCTGATTTGACAGTGAAAGCACAGGGAAATTTTGTGACTATTTCAACATACGGCAGTGTTCAAAAATGAAGCAAGAAAGAGACCCAAATCTCTTCAATCTTCTGCTCCCCCTGGACACCAAAGTCACAAGGCAGCATCTGCCAAATGTGGCAGACAAAGGAGCTCGTGTCATTTTAGCTGCCCCTCATTCTGGGCATATCAACTGCTTCTCACATCAGGCAAAATCGCCCGACACATGGTCATTGCTGTCAGTGACTTTCTAATGTCAGATCAAAAGCACAGCACTGCTTTGGAGTGACAGCTCAATTAGAGGAGAATTCTGACATAAAATTTCAGAGGCAAAACCAAATCATGCAGTAGAGTGTCACAGGAATGACCCTTTAAAGAATTAAATGGTGTTTGTTGAAGATAGTTCAAATAGTTTTCTCAGGTATTAGCTCCTAGCAGCTGATTTATATGGTGTGCCAGGAAACTGTGAAAACCTAGAAACCATTAAAATTTTGTTTCTCTTTTTGCTTCTCAAACCCCGCTCCCTCATTTTTGAACATTCAGTTGCATTCGACAAACCCCATCAGATAACTAGGTGCAAAACAATCTCTTCTATTTCAGTTAAATAAAAATCTGACTTCTGGTGTGATACTACTTTAGGATGCCTGACTGCATCATTACAGAGCTAAGCATTTCTGTTGTAAATGCAGTAATTCTCTCCTAACAGGTAATTACACAAATATACACGTACATATACAACAAAATCTTTTCATGGCTGCATGCCAGCTTGATAAACAAATAGGTAATGATGTTATTTCTTAGAAATCTTTGCAAAACCTGTGCTGGAAAAGCCTATACCTCCATAACTGAAGGTTAGGAGTCAAATGAAGCTTCCAGGCCTTTAGATCAGGCAGAATCACTGTGTTTTGATCTAGTCTTGGAATATTCAAGGTTCAGACTTACAGCAGTTCCAAACAGATCCACTTATATTTGAGATAAAGAGAGAACGAACAGTCACTAAAGTCCACTTGTTGGCCCTGAGCATTCACAATTTAGACTTCACTGGATAATTAGATTCCTCAGGTCATTTGTAAGCTGGATTGGAAGCCCGTATCCTTTTGGAAAGGGAGTTTAAATTCACCTGCAACTCCTGTTTTCACATCTGACTGGTGGTGACAAGAAGACAAGGTGAAATTTCAGGGGTCTCTAATGAAACACCACACTGTGCTCTCATCCACAAAAATTAGGACTTTCCTCTCCAAAAGCAGACATGGAAAGCACAGGTCTGACCTTTGATCATGTCTGTCATTTCCTCTCCAAGTTTAGACTGCAAGGAATATATGACTTTAATGTTTGAATAAATCCCGGGCACCAAAATTTATCTCTTGCCTGCAGAATCAATTTCTCTTCAGACACCTTTCTGTACTCTTTTTTGCCTTGTCTGGCAAAGAGCAAAACCTCTGTCAGGACAGAGACTGGTGAGCAGAAGAAAAGCTGATGAAGAAGCAACTTTCACAGTCCCTGAATGGCCATGTTTTCACTGTGTTGGTCTCCACTAACAAAAGTCAGCCCAATCTTATTTACTTTTTCTACTGAAAAACAAGACATGAATTGCAAATCATGTTTACAGGGTTCACAGCAGATTTGGTACTACTGCATCACCTGAAAACTGACCCCAAATTTCCTCTTACACTGGGCATGGGAGGAGCACCAGAGGCTGTTCCTTCTGACGTGCAACTCCAGAGACATCTCTGTGGAGGGAAGCTCGTAACCCAGGAAAAACTCCTGATAACAGCAAAGGCTTTGGAAAGGACCCTAGGGAATCCTAAGGCCGGTAAATTCTTCTGTCTAGGGACAGGAAACTAATGAAAGAAGGGAAAAGCAGTCACCTTTGTGAATACAGCAGTATTTTTTGATGTCTTAATGAGAAGCCCATCTGGGAAGACACATGACATGCTGAGACAGTGCAGAACACAAGTCGGGTCTCGGGGTCTGTGTAGACTCTGCTGTAGATTCCCAGCATGACGCTGGACAGGTCTGACCAACAGTTCTTAAAGAAGGAATGGTGCCCAGTGGGAGGTGCCCAGGGCATAACAATATTTTTGTTTAAAAATACAGTGATCTTGCAGTGCTATACATTTCTGCACTCTGGGTTAGAGGACTGGCAGACTTGGTTATGGGGTTGTGGCACTACTTGGGGAGATACAGCACCTGAACAGAACAAGAAAGCTCTTGAATAACAAGGAAGGCACATCACCTGTGCAGCTTAGTCCTGGTGAATCTTCAGTGTTTGTACAGATGTATGGAAATTGAAATGGAACTGTTTTCTGCAGACAGAATATGTAGAGGAAGAATAGCTGGTAGCTAAGTTTCCTGCAATATACAAACAAACTTGCCAGTTAGTCACACAAAGCCTGTGAAATCCACTTTCTAACAGATTAGAAGTTTCATGTTAAGGACTCTGTCATTGTAATGCTGCATAGAAGACTCCTGAAAGGTTTCGAAGGCCAAGCAAGAGACGATTAGCTTCAGTATCAAAGCAGAGGAGCTCATTTAGTCCAATGCTATTGATCTTAAATACAATCTCTTCTTAGAAAGACAGCAACTTCAAAAAGAAAAGTAACAATAAAAATAAGAAAAAAACCCTCATTCAAAAGCAAATCACAACATGACAATTGTAAAGAAAATGAAAACATTTTATTTCAATTCTTCCAAGAGGCTTTGGAGAAATGCTGCCCCTGATTTTGCATCTAAATACACTTTGAATGAAAGTTTTTCATCAGCCAGCCATACAGAATCTTTTTAAAAGTCCAGATAAATATAAATGCTTCCAAGCTGGTCAGCTATAGTATCACCCAGTGGTTCATATAATGATGGTATTTACTAGCTTGAATATTTGAAAAATGCATCCACCTTGACTTTACAGCTCCAAAAATTCTCAGTCAGATGCATTTGACTCTCCTTTACTGAGATCAGGTAAAGATGAAACTGAGTCTTTGAAGTCAGAGGCTTACTGCCCACATGCTGGCTGAATTTCCACTGCTAGAAGAAAATTCTACTTACAAATTCACCCTCATAGAACAGTTTTCTGAACACTGGGCCCATGTAACCTGAAAGTCACATGTTTTTGAATGTGCCACAGGCAATGTCTTGGCCATGCTTTCACTGTCAGTAATATTGTTTTTCTTCTTTATGGAGGAAGGTGGAGACACAAGCACCAGATGTAGTAGTCCAGAATAACATACTGGTAGGTACAACGTTTCCAGTAAAGCACCAACACTGTATATTGGTTATGCAGTGGCCATTGCTACTGCTTTATTTATTTTTCCATGAAAAGTGACTGTATGACTACAGCACACACTAATATGGAGAGATATTTGCTTCAGGATGAGGAAATCATATGTGTTTAGGCCAGCTGAAAATGCTACATCCACAACAGACACAGGACCCTGCCATAGATACCTGACAGAAGCAGGAGGAGGTATCAAGAGAGACAGTAGAGACCAAGGAGTAATCCTGAAATAAGCCTGCAAGAGACCTTTGCTTCTGTGCGTGACAGAGGGCAGATGGTCAAATGGAGATAACTATTCATAAATATTTTGCAGTGACACAATAGCACAGCTTGTCTGATCTCTGCCCATCAATCACAGTGAAAGATGCACCTACCCGATATCCTTTGGGGGGACAGTGTAATCTAGAAGAAAATATTCTAGGTGAGGATTTTGGAGATCTCCCTGCTCTTTCTGCATCAGCATCCCTTTTTTTTGCTCCAATGTCTTCATTCCCCTTTAGGGTACTGGCCATTTTTGATAAACAACTTTGAGATAATCAGATGGTACTGTTCAATTCAGAACAACAAAACTGAGATGTGAGTAGTGCTTTTGCCACACTTTCCCAGTGATCTATCTTTTTCTCTCATCTGAAGGGTAAACTACTACAGAGCAAGGAAGAGCTGCTAGATTCAAGCCTTGCTTGCTCTGGCCATTTTGACAAAAGAGACTGCCACCTAGAGTGAATTATCTGGATTTTTGGAAATGTGCATATGAGACTTGCAGCTGCTTGCACATGTTCTCACTACATTTGATATATACAAGCACATCTGTCCTGTCTCATCTTTCTCTAAAAGCTCCCAGTGTTTATAACTGTTCTTTCCTACCCTCCCAAAAATAAAAAAAATGAAAATAATAATAATAAAAAATTAAATCCAGACTGAAGGTCAAGGTGCAGTTCACATATTCAAGGTTAAAGTGATTAGACAGTTCTGTATTGCTGTCTATCCCTGGGAGTCTGCGCAATCCCAAGTACTTTCAAACCATGAATGTTTTGCAAAAATCAATGGTTTTCTTAAGACATTTGCAAACTCAAGTACTATTGCAAGACAGAACCAAAATTGTTGGTTTTTTGCCAGCAAAAGATTAAAAGGAACAGTTTTGAGTGGCTGAGGACAAAAGGACAATTATTCCTTCTCTTCTTTTAATAAGTTCTCTTTAATAAGACTGCCATGTCTGGTATACACATGCACACATAAATACTAATAAACTTACAAGTAAATGTTTTATTCAAATATTTGACTGTGATCTGTGATGAACTCATAGAGTGTTCATGCTTTCCACATGAATTTATCCAATTCCACCACTTGCTTGGACTGAATATAGAGTCCTTAAATATTATTTTTCAATTCTCCTTAGGCTTCCCAGAAACTCTGCCCTTAATATCACTTCATTTATGAAAATTTACAATGAAAATTTATGGGTAAGAATCCCAAGGATCCTGCTAAATAAGGAGATACATTTTAATTAAAGAATTTAAATGGATCTCTGAAAGACTGGAGCCAATCTTCTTTTTTTTTTTTTGGTTAAGTTTTCAATAAAGAAATATTATCCTTCAATAAAAACTGCTTCACTCTGGGGCTCATGTTACTCTGTCAGTCATTCTTCAGAGACAAAGCAAAAGCTTCTTACATGATATTTGAAAATGGAAAATAGACATTTTTCAATCCAAAGGGAGCCAAAAAATACATGTATTTGTGGAAATCTATGTTATTATAATGTGTTTGCAGCAGTTCCAGTAGGAAAGAATACTGTGTGAATAGAATTGCAATGAAGGCAGCTACATGTGAAAAACCCTTTGTGCTGAGGTTTTGATTAAACGTAAAGAGAAAAACAATCTAGAAATAATAATAACAGTAATAATAAAAAACAAAGACACCTTGCTCAAACCGAGATTCCTGTTTACTTCTCTGATGTCAAGGAATAGACCAATCCAATATAATTACCTAAAACAATAGAGAATTCACATTCTTATCTAGGTAGGCAACTACTATTTGACTATTTCAAGATGCAGCTAAACGTAGAAGTGCTTCTGGCAAAAAAGTCGTTAAGGCACGTTAGCACCGACAGTTGTACAGATGCCTTCAGGCACTCCTGCATTATCAAGCTTTAATGGAGATGTTCATGATATTTGCTGAGTGTTTGCTGCATAAGTTACACACTGAGTCAGGAGAGGAATGAGAGGGTTTTCCATAACCCTAAGGTTATGTGTTGATGATCTTGCACTTATAGACTGAAAAAGTGCCTCAAACTCAGTTTAATGACCCTCTTGGTTTAATAATGCAGCATATCATCGTTTGCAGACATGAAACATCTGTTACAATCACATATCATAGATTTTGTAGTGGTAAAGAAATAAAGAAGCAGATGGGTTCCCTGATGTCAATGGCGTTAGTGTTTATTTAGAGATCACATATTGAATCTCAGGCAGTCTTTATGTTTCGGTCCCACTTCCAGCAGCAGGGTTTGGCACTGCTAATCTCAACAACATGAAGCCTTTTTGAAAGGGAGGATGGCCAGATTACTGATACTCCCCTGGATTTGGATGTCACCAAAAAAAGCTTATTTCCAGGAAGCAGGTATTATTTTGGGGAAGTTGAACCTGGATTTACTATGAAAATGTTAATTTTACAGCAGTTTAGACATTCACATAGCCAAGACAATTTGACTTCCAATGTACCAGTAGTCATGACAGGGCTGCAGGCTTGTCCAAATTTTTGACTCCACATTAAAAAGCCTCAAAGTGTTGTACCATGTGTGCTGGTGTGCTGGTGGTGTGACACCAACTCCCAAGTTGGATGGACCAGGGAAAGTTGAGGTACACCTGTGTGTGAGGAAAATTATCTCCAAGATTAGGATTATTATTCCAGATAGCTATTAACTTTGATATTCGTGATACTTGTCAGAAGTATTTTTATATTTTTTTATAGCTAATTTTTCCTGAAAAAGTCAGATTTTCCTTAAATTTTGAGCCTTGTTCTCCCATAAACTCTTCACCTTTTACTTTTCTATCCTCCACCTAAATTTAACACCTGCCAAATAGCTGAAATTTTCCTTGTGCTCATTTCTTTGCTCGTCAGAAATTTAAGATTTGAATGTCATGATCACTGAGTCACCATACCAAGTGAGATCAGATCCCTCATAATTTATCAGGTATGCAAATAAACTTATTTTGCTTTATTTTGTGGCAGAAATTTGAAGAGAAAGTGCCTCAAGATGACTGAACTTTTATTGCCACCATGCAGAACAACTTGGGATTGTACGCTGGAGGTGGCGTTTACCTTTGCATCTCCCATCAGCAAAAGCAAAATTGCATTTACTACCTCTATTTAAAAGCAATCTTATCTCTCACTGTTCTCCTTTTTGTGATTTTAACTCCATAAGAATTGCTGTTAGTTATCAAATTCTTGGCTGCATCTTACACTTCTAATTAAATTTGAGGCCTCTCTTGTCCAGAAACCAGCAGAGAATAGCTAAATGGGACTTCTATAGTGACTGATGCAAAACAGTTGTATTCATGATGAAATACAATTAAAATTTTAATATATCTTATCTGCTACAGCCAGTGATCCAGTTGGAACAAGTCAGTTGCTGCTGCTGTGTCCTTGTAAACAGGGATTCAGAAAAGTAACTTTGTCTCTGCTGAATTGTGTGAATTGTGCTGCTTTTCTCAAAAAAAACAAAAAAAAAAAAAGGGAAAGGATCAAGGTCCAAGATGTGTAATTTAATATATTTTAATTTTATTTACCAGAATTATTTTGGGGTTTTTCTTTTCAATCTGTGCAGACAAACTGATTTATGCCACTTGAATTTCTGTCCCACAAACTGTTGGAACAACAATCAGACATTTGTTTCCAAGTCAGCCAAAGGCTGTCGAGTTATGCATACTCATATACAATATATTTGCCAGGCTTAGAGAGGAGAAATCAACACAAATCAAAGCAGCAACTACAAAAAATTACAATGTACTTTTTCAGTCAATGTGCAATAGTCCCTCTCAGCAAACAAGAGAAAATGGTTGATTATATGGGAGGAATTAATCATAACCATAAGTATGTATCTTTTTTAGTCCGTGATATTTGACAGTGGCTAAATAGATTTCTAAGCTTTCACCAAAGGAAGTAGGAACAGAAAATCCTATGGGGAGCTTGAAAACTCTAGAAGAAATGAATTAAATGTGTTTGTATTTCCCACTGAATCAATCCACACACTTTCTCTCTCCTGCATCTGTATTTTTTTATTGGTTACCTTAAGGGGACCTTTAGCCATTCCTGGGAAATGGGGAAGAAGTTCTCTTAAAAATGCAGGACTGCCTTTTTCTGCAAATGTGGTGAGAGAGGATAACTACATGAAACTGCTTTGCAATCTATATTGGAGCATTTAGAAAAATATCAATGACATTGAGTTGGACCCATCTGCCTACAAGTTAGATATCTAGGCTAAAGAAATCTTGCATATACCATCCTATATAGTCAGTAGAGTGTTTGGCATCACCAGCAAGAGATTGATTCCACCCTACATTAGATACTTAAAGTAAATGGGAAAAATGACTCTCTGGAGATGCCTGTGTCTTGCAGTGGATAGGAGTGCAGCCTAAGCATCTAACTCTTAGCTAAGTGAAATTAAATACATCCATACTACATAGAAACCAGTGTAAAAAATTCCCTGTATATGCCTACAATCCACAGTTTCATTATTCATTGCAGCCAAGGGAGAGCTATCAAATACCCAGAGGAAATGTAAGCCTCTAAGGGGATGGATTTGCAGGACTCGGTCCCAAAATGTGAGACAAAGGTTAAGCGCTGACAATCGGCTGAGCAGTGCTCTTCACCTTTCTCACAGTGGGCACAGTGCTCCTCCAGTGGAAAATCCTTTGCAGTCCACCCTGAGAGTATCCCTACTCTCCTTACACATGCTCTCCCCTTATGGCCAGTGAAGGCAGCTTGAGACTTCGGACGGAATTCTCAGCTTGAGACAAATGCTTGGTGCCTCAGCACTCAGACAAGCAAGGCAAAACATTCCCTGGCAGTCCTCTCGGTACAGGCTGATTTTAGTGAGAAACAGGCAGCTTTGATTTTAAGTGTCTGGGGTGAGAATAGAATCCTCAGCTTGGCTTTTCTAATCCATAACAAAGGCTATAAAATACCTTTTTTAGTACTAAGGATGGGTCCAGCCTAGCCTATGGTGCACCTTCTGGATTGTGAGTCACGAACTTGAATAAAAGCCAGAGACCTTTTGATTGCTGTGGCTCCTTCCACAGCCACCTCCTTAGCTTTCTGTGCTGAGGAAGTGTCCTCACTCTACAAAAAAGAACAACATTCCCTTTCCCAGACCTTCCCTGTTAAATCCATGCAGATTTATTAGCTGATACTGTAAAGGAATGGTTTCATTAGGCTCACAGCAGTGCCTCTAAAAAGACAAGTGTTTATAAATCCCTATTAAAGCTTTTGTGAGATGTCAACATGGGGAAGGGGGAGAAGAGAGGGTGAAAAAGGAGATGGGGCACCTAGTGGGGCAAGTGGAAGATCAGCTGGTGGAAACACCCACTCTTATGTTCCCTGAACTGCTGCCTAGGGTGACAGCCCAGGTACCACGGCAGCTCCTGCTGTCCTCTACCACTAAAACTGGACTCTGTATGCATCTTCCTTAATATTTCCTTAGTAGACTGAACCTAGAGATGAGTTCCATGCGGCTAATTCTGGTTGCTGTTAAATCTCTTTACTTTGAACATGAATAAAATCAGCCACTGAAGTTTTACCAGAAGCTGGGCTTGCAGCTGGCAACACCCTCCCTGTGTTTCTATTACTAAAACCCATCAACCAGGATTTATATTACACCCATAATATTTATTTCAGTAGATGTACATTTGTTACAGTAGGTTTCAGGCAGAGAGCACATGAATTAGCTATTTCAGTGACATTGACAGATGTACAAAATACAGACACCACACATGAAGCACAAACAAGTCTAATCATGATTTTTTCACCATTATAACTATTCATAGAAGAGGATGGATAGACTCTGCAGTACTGAAATAGCATTACTCAGCTTTGTTTAAGCCCTGCTCACTGCAATAGTATCGCTTGTTATAAATGCTCCTTCTCGTGGTGCTTGATAAATTTGCTTCAAGCTGGCTTTTATTTTTGAACCCTGACTCAGAAGAGAAAGTCTCTAGAAACAGTCTGGCTATTGAAACTGTTCAATTAAAAAACACCCCAAACCCCACAACAGAAAACAAACACCAGAAAACTCCAACTAAAAAACCCAACAAAAGCAAAGTGATGGTCAAGTTTTATATTTAGTTATAGTCAATACCCAGAAATAGTTTTACAAGATAACATTTTTTCCCCATCACATTTAATTTTATCCTGAAGGACAAGGGTAGAAAGAGAGAAAAGGCTTTCTAATTTATGTGAGCTGGGTGACGATTCATCTATTTGCTCATGTCCATGCCTGTATCCTGACCTGATACTGGACTAACCCACAAGAGCAGCTGCCTTTTTTTACTTTTTAATAAAACAATTTGAAAATATTTCACACCAATAAAACCTTTTCTTCTAAATATTTCACAGTCTGAAGTTGTTTCCAACTTACTGTGTTACAAAAAATGCATGTCACTGTCAAAATTAAAACAGATTTGGACAGAAGAATCCATGGAAATTCTCATTTCTGAAATGTAAAACAAGCAACTTCTGACTCCATAACCTTCCTTAAAAAATGTGTATCAAATGGCTTTTTGCTTTGAAAAAAATGGTTTTAACTGGATTTAGATTTTTCAAGGATGGAAAATATTGATTATGTTATTCTTTCCTAAATCTCAAAAGAGATGAAAACTTACCTGTTGAGCCCTGGATGAATGATTAGAGCCTAGTAGAGTCACAGAGACCACATTTCAGAGTAAGGGATGTGGGGAGGTTCTTGTGTTCAGCTCTGGTTATTGGGGCACGTAGGGCAGAACCCATCACTCCCTGTTTTACTGGGAACAGTCACATGCACAGAATGGCAAGTTTAACTTATGCAAGTTAATCTGCATCAGACAGAGAGGAAACAGAATACTGCCATCTCCCACCTGGTAATGCAAGACAATTTACATATATCCGGGGAATAAACTTTAGAGATTACACAGGAGAATATCCTGGTGGTTCTTTGGGTGTTCCAGAGACAATTCAACAATACCCAAAATGCGTTTTCCCAGGTATCAAAGCAATGCCAAAATGTAAATATGGTTATCTCACCAAATAATAATAATTGAGCATGAATCTTCACAAGCCAGTGGTCCTCTCTTAGCTATGCATGTAAAAATAAAAGAGTAATTCCTTTGTGAATTTATTCTTAAATTGTAGTTGTGTAAGTAAAAAAACATGTAACCATGGAGTTACTTTTCTGATTGGAAATTTTTTTGCGTTTCCTAATATCTCATGACGTTTTTAGCTGTGACTGGTGGATTGGATGTAAATAATATAATTCTTCAGGGAAGCTTCTCAATCAAGCCTTAAAATGAATGGATCATTCCTTGAGGAATAGAGAAAAAAAATAATTTGAGGTTTTCCTTTGCCTTGTAAGGAAGCACCACTTTACCAGCAACTCTGTCTCTGTTCCAACAATTATTTCAAATTGCAACGAAGAAGAATCAAACTAAACACATAAAATTAGATGCTTTCAGCCTAGATGCATCTTTTGTTTCTGGGAGATCTGAAGAAATCAGAAGTACTTGATTGTTGAGCTCAAAGTTTTATTGGCAATTTCGTGGTGCGTAGCTACAGCTTGAAGATTCAGAACCACGAGCTGACTTTTGAGAAGTGAAAGTTAGTGAAAAACAAACTTGCTAAGAGCAACCAAAAAACCCCCAAAACCATGCAGAAAAAACAAACCCTCCTGTGACAGATAACAGGCTGTGGCTAAACCCTGCTGAGCTCATTTTCAGTTTTGCTTCACAGACCTTGATTCAGATTACAGCACTTCAGGGACCATAGGAGGTATTGATTGGGGAAGTTTTTGGAAGCCACGAAGTTTGTCTCAGGCTCTTGAGAGGAAGAGAACTGAGTCAATGCAGAATCCTCACTGGAGCAATGGAATAAAGCACGTGGAGTTAGCATTAGCAGCTGTTGCCTTGTTGCAGACAGTAGCTGTGTGGCAAGGAGGGATTTATAGAAATGAAAGAAAGTATGGGAAGAAAGAGCTAATGATGCAGATTATTGAGAGTATTATGCTGAAGTCTTGGTAAGAGGGATGTGACTGTGCCAGTTGCATTGTGGTGATTTCTCTCAGTGATTTCTCCTAGACTCTGTCTTTGAAGCCATCTTTAGATCTGAGCAGAGGCATTCAAACCCCTTGGCATTCTGATGAGAACCTGTTTTCTCTGAAAAACTTTCATTAGAAAACTGTTTTCCAAACCAGAAAATTTCCACAACTTTTTTCACATGCGTTGAAATAGTTAAATCAGTTTCCTTCATGTTTTCAAACAGAGAACCAAGATATGCAAAGCAGACAAAACTTGGGCATAAACGTTTGGTTTGGATTCTTCCAGATTTTGGCAGTAGTCAGGTTGGTTTTTAGCTTGTGATAGGACTTGAACCAGAACTTGATGTCTACCACAGCCTTCTGCCTCCTGTATGAAACCTTAGGAAACTTAGGTGGTGGGGTCATATCTGGACTCTAAGTGTTAGTGAATTAATGTCTCTAGACAGAGACATAATCCTGGAGCAGGGAACTGTGGCAGATTTCCTTTTAACTTGCAGGGTTTTCTACCTCCTCATTACATCTTTATAGCTTGTCTCAATAAAGCTGCAAAAGCATTAATTTAGCAGCTCACTCTGTCCTCCCTTTCAATGCACCCTTGTTGCTCTGACTCTGACTGGGTACCTGAAACAGAGGGAATACTCATGTCGGCTGACCCTCAGAAAGGATGCAGGGGATCAAGCACAGCCCTGGGGACTGTGTCTCATGAGTTTGTGTCTGATCTCTTTTTACTTAATGCAACCCACAAATGCAACTCACAAATCTACATGTGTTAATACTTTAAAATTGCATTTGGAGACGCCTCAGTGAATTCTAGCAGAAAAAAATGCAAATAAATGTAGATTTCTGTTATTATCAACTTCATCAAAACAAACAGGCAGCAGAAGGGCCATTATCAGACTTTGATAAGAGTGCGTATTGAATGATTTCCCTAAGGAATTCAGTAAAACTCATCTCATTCCGTTTCCTTTTGTACAATAATATCAATTGTTTCACACAGAAACACCTGCAAACAGTGTTGTCTGACCTCTTTATTAATTTATTTTATTTCTTGAAGGGGAAAAGTGCAAGAACTGTTCTTTTTCAGTACTATATTGTAATTTCAAAATGTGAGAAAGAGTCTGGCATAAAGGTATTCAGACAGAAGCTGAGGAAAATAGTGTCACAAATGAATAATCCTGAATTAATAATGTCTCTGCAAAGAAAATGCTTTTGTGTCACAGATGAAGAAGAGACTGAAAAAAGAGAAGCAGGAAAAAGAAGATGCCAAAGAACAAGAATTTCTTTCTTGAGAACAAATAAAATGAGGGAATTTGCTATGAATAAGTAACTTCCACAGCTTATAATATTCCAGTAGCATTTGGCAAGTAATCAAAATCGATTTCCTTTCCATTCACAGGCATCATCAGAATTATTAGTTTTTGTAATACTTATGTATATATAAGGCTGAGACATGTTTATAACTCTATTTCAGTGCTGGAAAAACTCCCGAATAATACTGTACAAGGTCACCCATGAAAAAAAATCATTTCTAGAAACAATCATATCCCTGATGTAAAAGAAATTCTGCGTGCATTTTATAGCTGATATTAAGCTGATATTATCAGCTTTGTAGAAAATATCCTTGCAAAGGAATCTATTCTTACAGCGAATGTTTCTCTCCATGAAGGGTTTGTGAGGAATTTCAGGGGACAATTTGCTGCAGCAGTGATCCAGTGCAGCCCTCTGGTTGTGATTTACCTTTCTACTCCTGTGTAACCGTGCCAGACTCATGGTCTGGTTGGTCGGCGGCTTTAGCAAACAGTGCTTGGACTGTGGTAAAATCATTAACCATAACTGGTAATATTACCACTAGCAGTTGCATCTAATGAGAAAGGTGCAAAAATTTGCGAAGTCTTTGCTTTATTAGATGGGGAAAATTATGGGAGAAACTTGGGCCTGAAGAACAGAGAGCTGGAAGGACATCACAGAGCCTAAGACTCTTCCACATCCTAACCAAGAGGTATTTGATTCTCAGTCAGAAATTTATTACTCTGTTTCACCTTAAGATTGATGGACTGTCTTACCTTTTTCTGATTCCCAGTCTCTCTGACCAAAATCTGCTCCACAGCCCCAGACCCTTAACAGAGAAAAAGTTCCTCTAATTTTGACTTACTCAAGACAGATTTATAACCATCCCTTTAGGACCGTATCTTCCTTAGTTCATATATTCCTTCTTTTCTTTCTGAGACAGAGGTGATCTGTGAATGTTCTTAGTACTGTCAGAGAACATAACAGTGGGAAATGGTCACACACTGTGGCTGGAGAGGTTCAGGCTGGACATTAGGAAAGAATTTTCTGAGGTTTTTGGCAGTGACCAGCAGGGAAGGGGTGGCATTCCCATCCTAACTGTTTTATAAGGTTTGTTTTGACAGAGCTGTGGTTGACCTGAGCTACTGATGTCAACAGTAATGACTCAAGCTGGGGCTGGACAAGAGGAGCCCTGGAAATGCCTTCCAACAAATGAGTTTATGACAGCTCCCAGATGTTTAATTCAGCAAAATTATTCTACCTCCTCTTGGACTTTGTTCCACCAGATGAAACAAAATTAACTTAAAGTCTCTACTGTCTTTACAACCCCCTTTTTCACAACTGCTTCTGAATTTCTCTGCTCATCCCCATCTCCCTTCTACGTTTGTAGTCCAGTATAAGTGTTGTTTCTAGGATACAGCTGGCAAAAGCCTGTGCATTTTTTCTAATGTCTTTTGCAGAGACATTAAATACTTTCTCCTAGAGGAATCTGTATATATCCAAATAAATACTTGCATTTTTCTTGGTCACATCACTCAAATGGCTCTCGCTCAAACCTTTGTTGACTTATTTATCTCAATATTACTTTTTCTCTGTCATTTCCTAAAAAAGGATTCAAGAACAAATATGACTTATTTTCGATAAGAATATTGACTATACTTTCTGGGAACAAGTACTTGAACTTTAATCATCTGATTTCAATTAATACAGACCTTAAAGTCATCTCATTCATACTAGTAATATTTGGATTTTCTTTCATTTTTTCCAGTGCCTCTAACTCTGTATTGTAGCAAATTTCATAAGCACAGCCTCTCTATGTTACATTTCTGAAGAAATATAATCCTGATGCCAGTTTTAGGGAATTCCAAAAATAAATTCCCTTCAGCTAAATATTTCTCATTTTCACACATGCCATTGTAATCTCTCTAATCATGACTTGCCTTGTAGTTATTCTACTAATAATGATTTTTTGCAGTGTAACTGCTCTATTCCCATGCTACACCATATCAAACACAGCTCTGGAGCCTGAATAGGTTATTTCCCTTACCTGAAAGAAAAGAATGGTTCCTTATCAACAGAGGAACTAAGCACTAATAAAAGACAGTGGTTTCCCATATTGAGAATTGAAAATATGGTTGTTTAAACATAGGAATATGGTGTCACTTAAGATATGCTATGGTATCACGTCTGGTCACCAGCGATTGTTCTAGAATGTCACTGCTCTTTTGTGAGTCCTGTGTCATATCTGCCAAACCTATGTGTGAGCACTGGATAGCCCAGGACACCTCAAATGGCTCTGCATGCATCCATCCAGAACACCAAATTGAGCCATTACTCTCCTTGTAAATTGCCTGCCTTTTACAGTGAAAATTCATGGGGGCACACGGTGTTTGCTTCACTGGCTGTTCAATGATGTCCACAGAATGACAGTTCCTCTTGGGAAAGAGATGGAATTCATTTGAAGATTAAAAACTTTATCCTACATATGTAGGTGAGAAATGATGTCTGACCTTCCAGGACAGTCAGTAAAGAACCTGTTTTGGAGACTGCAGAGCTGCTCATTCAGCCCACCAGCCACTGTCTGCTTTAGAAGGACTTGAGTATCCACTGACTGCAGCAGCTATTTAAACACCTTGCCCCAGTGTAGGCACCCAGATGTGGATATCTCTACTTAAATGCTTTGATCTAGCATAGATTCCCATCCTAAATTCATGCTGCCTGAAAATGAAGTGTTGAATGTCTGGATGTTTCCTTCCCTTCCTGTGTGTCTATTCACTCCCCAGTAGAACATTTGAACAGTTCAGTGCTTCTCTCCAGTGTGGTTTTAAGGGACTTGTTTGATGGACCATCCAGCTCAGAAGAGTGTTGCATCCTCTAATGAATCTCAGTTAGACCCTTGCTCATAGTACCTAACTCACATTTTTGCTTTGATCAGTGTCACTCCATTAAACCCATCTATCAGAGATCCCTTTGCTCAGCTTTATGACTATTGGGAAATTATTAGAATATAATCATAACCAAATAGACATGCCTGCTCCTCTGGGCAATGATATCATGGTCATTATCTGGTCTGACACATCTTGCTTGTCAAAGTGATCCAGCAAGAATTTAAAGGAAAGTAAATTAACTACAGTGTTGTCTTGCACTGTGAATTTATCCATTTGTGGTGCTTTGGCTGATCACCTGCATTGCTCAGCTGCAGCCAACTAAATGAGACCTTTTACTGATGCAGCATTCTTAAAGTCATTTGGCCCACTGTTCATGATGTGCTTTTAAAAATTGTTATAGTAGATTAACTAACTAATGGTGGCTGGGCAGGAACATTCATCCTGGGTAGGTTATTTCAGAAGCTGAATTTTTGCTTCTGCTATTGGGAGCAGCTGGTTCTGGTCATGGTTGGTGAGAGAGGACTGGGTCATTGGGCAGATCCAGATTAGGAATGCCAGTGTGGCAAAGGTTTTGTAAATACAGAATGTAAATACAAATGTAATGACCTCAGAAAATGTGAGTGCTCTGTGGTATATAATGGCATGAAACATCCCACAGCCCTTAAAATTCATGGTGTGGGGACTTCTGAATCAGAGTTGTCCTGGAAAACAGTCAACAACTTTTTAAATTGATCATCTTTTTTGATAGATGATAATGTAAAAAGCTTCTGTGCATTAGAAATTACTATAAAAAATGTTATCGAGGTACTTAAGTTTCAGAGAATAAACATGTTTCTTTCCTGGGGATACTTTGAAGTATTTTTACCTTTCCTCCCCTTTCACTTCCCTCCCTTCCATCTGCCAAGTAAAGGGAAGTGCAGAAGTAAAAGGAGAAATTTAGAGTAAGATTAAAATTTAGTCATATAAAGAGTATCTCAGCTTCAGAAAATTAACTTTTTTCCTCCATTAACCAGAATACAATTTACAGAGACAGGAGAAAAAAAAAATTAAGAAAAGCATAAAAAATTAAACCAAGCCAAATCCCAAACATTTTAATGAGAAGTCTCTATTAAAAGAGGATAAAGACTAAGTCAAGTATCTATATAAAATATAAATAATATTGGAGCATGTAAGAAGCATTATAGTTAAGTCTGGTTGCATATTGATTTCCACTGGTATGTAATTTAGGTCTAATTTCCCATGGAATCATAATTTTTAATCTTTTAAATCTAGGGATAAGTGATAAAACACTGAAGGATTAGATGGAAGCTTTCATGAAACAGAGATCTCCTTTTCAAGCCTTTCTCTCCACCCCTCCTTTTAGACAGAGAGAAGCAGTTTCTCATCCAAGAAGACGAAGATTTTTGAAGCACAGGAGAGAGTATCAGCCTTTCTGTCTGTCTGTCTGTCCATCTCTCTGTATGAGTCTCTGTCACACTCACATGTGGGTGCCAGCAAGGGGAGGAGGGCTGGCAGGTGGATGATGAGTACACAGTGACAGGAGACACCACCATTGTGTCACCACATTTGGGGATTCCAAAACTCCAGTCGTAAAAGGTCATATAACTAATGAGACAAATGGAGGTTCACCAGTAGCATCAGTGGGAACTGATATTGCCAGCAAAGGGGCATTCAGGGTCAGGGTTCCATTCAAGAATTCGAAATTGAAGCAATCTAAGCTGCACGTAGACATGGGTTTCTGAATTACTCCCTGCCTGGAATACCAGCAGGGTTCACGACTGTGTGACTTATGCAGTTGTGTGTTTGTCTTTTGGAAGTGGGAAGTCTGCAAAAAGGAAGAAAAGTTTCTCAAAGAAAGGCAAGAATTGTAACTGTTAATAGAGAAGGTGCATATTTATGAAGCTTACCTTCTCTCTAGACAGCAAGGAACAAAACTGCATGAAATACAGTGTTTTCTCAGGAGTTAGATCTTGATGATTATTTATAAGCAGTACCTATAAACAACTTTAACAGTATTTTAATTTAATGCACTTAGTGCTTTCATAGTTATTGTAAGCAAAGAGAAGTTTTATGACCCAGCTGTATGTGCACTGGGATACATATTACTGGCACTGAGAACACAGGAAATGATGCCTTTCTTCAGAGAGCAGCCCTGCTGGGCACACGGGTAAGCTACCTACACATTGACCTCCTAAGTCCCACATAAGGCAAGAACAGCCCACTTCTCTCCATAGAGAGTCTTTTAAACAAAGTAAAAATGAAAATCTTCACGTAAAATTGATGTTTTTGATTCTTTTCTCATCTTGCTTTAGAAGGAGCAATGTCATTTGGTCTGGAAGAGGGGAGTAGGCTCACACTTAATCTGCCCTGGAAGTAGCTGCCTGCTGTGCAACATCCCTGTCCTGGCAGGGTTCAGCTGGTCACAGCTACTGGGGGAGAGTAACAGCATGAACTTCAAGAGCCTGTTCTATGGAGGAGTGCAGACTGAAGATTTTAGTGGGTCCTCTCATTGTGAAATCTTCAGCAAACAAATAAATCCCAGAAAGAATCTACTCTTGGTTTGGAGGTGTATTCATCTGGCATTATCTGTTGTGAGATGTTTACCTATTCCCAGAGGCAGCCTCTTCCGGAAGAAAAAGCTCCTCTAAGGTAAATGCTGTGGAGAACAGATGGAGTTTGAATCTACATCTCTTTTCCAGTGTAAATGAGATTAATCCACCTGAAGCTTCTGTGAGTGTCTCCTGGCAATTCCTTAAATTCCCAATTGTCGTCAGCAAATCATGACATTAAATAGCGAACAATCCACTGAGATCATGGGCCATGCCACAGTTCTATTGCTCGTCTATGTGACAGTGCAGACAGAAGCCCCAGTCTCAGCACCACTGATGGTTGCTGTGTCACTGAAAATCCATTCTGCCAGCTTGTTTCTAGATGTGCCCTCCCCATCCTATGAAAATTCAGGTGCATATATGCCCTGTGTAGAATCAGAAAATTCTGATTCTTCGTGATACCTGCAAAACTATGGCTGCTTTTCACCCCATCAGCCTACTTTCAAGAGCTGTCAGCTTGGGGCCCATTATAGAACTCTACCAATGGACTGTGGAAACTCAGTATTTTGAGCTTCCAAGGTAATTCAACTTTGCCAAATATTGTCATTGCTTACAAACAAGGTTGGTCAGTCTGCTGTCACCTTCACAGTAAAAAGCCCAGGCTTCAGCTATGGAGAAAGTGTCACCATTTGTAGCCACAGGCTTCTGGGAAGAATTCAGATATCCTGCAGAGTGATTGTCAAAAGGAGAAATGGATTTCCCTGATGCAGTGATAGAGATGTACAGCAAATTTCAGCAATCTAATTCATTTCTTGATCAGAAGAAGACAACTCTTCAAGGCAAATGAAAAGGTCATTGCAAATCCCAGAGAAGTATTCATGTCTTTTGCCATATTTGCTGACAGATATTTAAATACAACCACTCACTTTTCCTGTAGATATTGTCAGCAGATGCCAGACAGCTGACAAGTAGCAATGAATTTGTACCACCGCCCTGACATACCAACAACAAGGAAGTGGATAGAACTGCTAAGTGTTCTTTGTGTGCTGCTGGGAGATAGATCCGTGGCAGCAAACGCTTACAGGTCTAAGTGATGCTTAGAGAACAGTGACTTCTCTGATGGTTTAGCCTGGTGAACAATATCAGCAAGGGAAAGGAAAAGTGTTCTCTCACTGGAGCACTATGAGAGGATGTGGGAGATGGGATCCTCACAAGACTTGCTGCATGACCTTAGCAAATTATCGTAACATGTTTCAGGACTGCAACCTAACTACATATTGACTGCAAGACTGACTTCGGGTGCTGCAGATGAGGTGGGTTTATTCTCTTTCAGTTCCCTGTCTGCAAAGCAGAGACAAAGGTACTTCCTTTCCCCACCTTTTCATTATAACTTCTTTTAACTGTAAAAGCTTCAAGGTAAGGATAGGTGTGGATGCAATTATGATGTGAATGGATACATTCCCATTATAGCACAGGATCCTGCATACAGAAGATGTTGACATGAATGAAGCCCCCATGATGAGAGGAGTAACAATTTTTATTGCATGGGTAAACTGTACAACCAGGTTTCAGTATTAATCAATACTTTTATAGGAAGACTACAAAAAGTACCAGCTGCTTCCCATGGTATCTTGTTCCTTCAAAGAACCTGACCTTCCACTATCAGGATTATTCAATGTCCTTGTTCCATTCTTCCAGCACACTTTCCAACCTAACATGGAAAGGATGTGTGTTGATGGGCCATATGGACACTTCTCAAAGTGTGGAACAGGTATATTGATTCTTTATAGAAATGTTGTTCTTACAGACTGTGAACAAGAGATTTTTTGCTGGGAAAAGTCTTCAGAGTTTAAGTTATGAGCTTGGAGGGAGAGTAGGGGATTTTACTTAGACTTGTATACTGCAGACAGGTCTTTGTCTGCACTTAAAGACCTGGTGAATCAAATCTCAGGTTTCAGATTATTAGATGACAAATGCATAAATTAGTTCATTTACTAATTAGGTAGAAATGTGCATATGAAAGTAGAAGTCATTTTTCTTTGGTTGGAAACACGATGGAAGCAGGATGTATATCATATCCTATATTCCTGAAGGAGTACTAACCCATGGGTTAATGGCATGCATGTGTTAAAATCATAAATACATAACTTGATAGGTGTTTTTACATGCATGAGTTTATCACTCACTGATCATTTCTCTCAAAACCAAAGGTAAGATTTCACTTTACATGGACTTCCATGCCCCTCTAGTATGCAAATGGACAAAATATCTGTGTGAAATATCTTTAGATGTTCAAGAAAAAAAGAAGGAAGAAAGACATGATGTAAAAAAACCTCAAAGAACACAACTGTTCCCTAGGAAGCAGTAAGGTTTTTTATTCCCTAGCTTTTCCAGCTCCTGCTTGCACAAACAATATATGAAATGCTCAGAAGGAAAGTTTGCCTGTTAGTATTTGTATCCTCTTGAATAAATCTTCAAACAGAACAAAACTTACAAGTCTGACCCATTTTAATCTCCAAGTAGGCCTATGAATTTAATTAATATTATTATGGAAGTGTGAGGATGGTAGCCCTCCTTCCCCTCAACATTGTTTAATTTGATGGCTATGCCTAAGTCTGGTGGGGCATTTGCGTCATTCACGTTGTGCCTGTCAAAGCTTCTGGTACCACTGCATAAGGCTGAACTGCAACTTGCATTGCTTTGCAAGGTGCATCTGGTGAGAAAAAATATTATTGCTTGATCCACACTGGGACCTGAGGAGAACAACATCTTCCGTGTTGTTCCTCCCATAACCTTTATGTCTCTCTGTGTACACATAAACTATATTCTATCTACACACACTGCCTGTCAATAGCCATGGAGAATGGCTTTCACAGCATTTATAAATGTTCAAGGAGAAGAAAGTGGGTTTGTAGGGATATTGAAGTTCAGATTCATCATATCAAACAGAGAAGGCTGAATTAAACATCTAAAAGAGGAATATCAAGAAGGAATTTAACTTTCTTAAAATCTGGTGCTTCTCCCATTTTTTCTTTCTTTCACCAAATTTCTTCCTGTATGATTACACAAACTCTAACTCCTTGTGAATAAATTCAGCTTAAGAACTTGGCAGAAAACCCAGCTTGGGACAAGGAAATTAGCCCTTTCTAAAATTGTTTTTCACCTGATCAATTCACAGCACAGTCACACAGATGCTTGTAGCATTGTAAAATAAAGGATCGTGCATGGAGCAGGAGGGAGAAGCCAGAGCTGGGAGAAAGGTGGAAATGTCCTCTCCAGTGGAAGTGCTGGTTCCTGCCGCTTGAACTGGCATGGTAGGTACAGCGTTGGCTGGCTCAGCTTAGGTCCTACATGCACAGGTTGGGATGTCTCTTCTGAGCTGACTTGTTTACAGACATGAAAAAGAGCAAGGATACTTTAGAGCCTGCCACCAAGCTGTCCACCTTGGACAGATGAGCTGTTTGAAGTGTCTGCACTTGGGAAAAACTTGGCTTGGCACTGAATGCATCACTTCATAGGACAGCTCCTGCCATCCTTCATTTCTGATCAGACCCTCACCAGGAAAAGACTTTGCAACCTGGTTTTGATATCCAGTCTCTTACCTGTATGCTCTAACTTGTTTTCTTCCTCTGGCTTTATAAAATACAGTGCACTTGTGTTCTCCTTTTTGAAGTAGGCGTGATTATTTCACCACTCTGTGTACATGGCAACTGAGAGATGTAATTATGATGTGACTTATTCAGGTTGTGAATGTGCCTCCAGAAAAGCCCCAAGCCTCCCAAGTGTCTGAGGTGTTTGTTTTTGTCACAAAAGTGCATTTGCTATGAATCAACTAACCAAGGAAATTAGTTTCTTTTATTAATATACCGGTAGCACAGCTCTTGAAAGAAGAAATATCTGTTCCTAAATTGTCTTGCTTGGATATAAATTAACACTTGAACTCCACAGGAAGAAAAATCATGTCCATTTATGATTCCTCATCCTGATATTTATAATGTGAAAACTAGCGCGATCTAGATTATGGTACTAAAGAATTGTGACAAAGCTTTTTTTTTAACTGAATAAATAAGTTTAAATTGTAAACCTTTAATTATCATTTGAATTTTAACTATTATGAAAAGAAATACTAAGGAAAACAATTAGGAGGTAAAAGAAAATGTGGCATTTAAACTATACAAAAAAAGGGAGGTGGTTCATTTAGTTGTTTTTCTTTAAACATTTATATTTTGCTTTGTTCATGGAATGGAACGGAATCTATTTAAACAAGAATCTGAGGTTAATCTAAAGTGACATTTATTTTAGTTTTAAGTCAGGAATGCAAAACAAAATCTTTCTACTCAGAGCAGCCCACTGTGTTTGTTGAGTCCTGGTGGATTAAATAAATTTAAAAATAAAATCTAAGTATATTTCAAAGCTCACCAGAATACTGAATGTAGGAACAGGCATGTTTTTTTCCCCAGAAAACATTTAAAAAGCCTGAAGCAAGTTAACAGTCTAAAGGCTATTTCTGCCTGATTTCTTTTGCCAGGAACAGCGGCAGGAATATTCTCCCAGGAAGTTGTGCAACACAAGATGCAAACATTTTGGATGGGAGCTGAGGAAACATTTTGTAGATCTCAAGCTGCAGAGGCAGTTCGGGTGCTCATTTAAAGATTATTGGCAAGTTGAAAGCCCAGATTTCTCCTTACCTGATGAAGCCTAATTATAAGAGAACAGTGGACTAAATTAGCCTCTGGAGGTACCTATAGCTCTTCATTACCTCTACAAGGAGTGTAGGGTGAAAATGCTCAGCAGTTACCTGGGTATTAAGTAGAATTTTCAGAAGTTAATCATATTGCTGAACCTTTCTTCCCCTCCCCCCCAATATAGTGCTTGCATAATATGTGCTGAGGACACTGGGTTTGTGCACTTTGAAGAGAAGGCTGAGGGGCAGCCTCGTTGCTCTCTGCACTTCCCTGAGAATGGGAAGTGGAGAGGGAGGTGCTGAGCTCTTCTGGTGGCTGATGCCTCAAGTCTGTCAGTGTTTAAGAGGCATTTGGACAAACTTCAGGGATGGCTCTGAAGAGGTCAGGCAGCTGAACTAGATGATTGCAGGTCCCTTCTAACTGAAATACTGTATTCTATTCTATATACATGAAAGCTTCTACATGTACTCATATACATATTCTAGACTAACACTGCAGAGCTTTCAAGATAGAATGAGGCTCTTTCTTGTTCCTGGAACTCCCAGTTGCTCTGCACAGGTAAGTTTACCTGACTTGTGGAGAGATACTGGATTTATTTTCGCCTGATTCACGAATCTTTCATCAAAACCCAACTGTTTCTGGTCAAATGTCATACATAAATTTTTCAATGTGAACAAAGTTGATAGTTACTCTCTTGCTTCCTTTGTCCTTATGTTAACTACTCCAGGACCGAAATATTGCAGATTTTCGAAGGAGAGGGAAAGCCTGCAGCCAGGGGACTCACGCCAATGAGAACACGACCCGTTCTGCAGACAAAGAGTCTGCAAAGAGATTCAGCACAACACAATCAAAAAAAGATCAGTGACATTCATGGCAGATATCTTTTCAAGCCTCTTGTCTGGAAGAAGCTCCTGTGCACTGACCTTATATAAGGTTTGTGAGACTGGGCTGGTATTCCGAGTGTTAAAGTGACAGGAGAAAGAATACTTGTCTTTCTAAAGACTTTTGTGCCTTTGGTAACAGCTTCAGCTGTGATGTCTCTGAAGACCTGCCTTTGTGACAGTTTTGTCATTTCGAGTGGGCAAAGAAAGGAAGAACCCTTTAGTGAGATTTGGCTGCACCACGACACTTGTCAGATACCTTTTAGTATGCAGATTAAGAATGGTTCTAGTTAAATCCAATTCTGGTCTTTTTTCTTTCTACTTCTTGAAGTGTATAAATCCTAAACTTTTAAACCCCTCCAGACACAAGCATTTTCTCTCACTCGCAAACGCAGAGCCAAGTCTTGCTTTAAAAAAGCCAAAACAACAACAAAAACCAAAGCCACTTTAACATTGAGCAGAATCAGAAATAAAATTCTGCTTGTCTACTTACTGAGGATAAAAGAACCCAAACTCAGAAAAATATCTATTTAACGTGACAGTAAAATGTGTATGTATGCACACACACACAGACACACATATATACACACACAGGAGTTTCTGTAAAAAATCTCTTCTGGATGGAAGAAGAGGTTTGGTAATCCAGATACAGATATAATATTTAAATTCAGATATACTCCTGAAGGTAAAGAAAGATCACCTTACAGGTGAGCAGCACAAAATTAGAAGAGAACTGACAGGGTCAGGGTTGCTCCTGCCATCACTTCTGTGATGTATAGTTTTGCTGTTTCCAAAATCCACTAACTACAGACATACCCTGTGGATTTGCCTGGAATTTAAGAGACCCTACTGAAATGTGTCATTTTGCTCCAACTCTTTATAATACTTTCAGATGAGGTCCTGAGGTCAGTCGTTGTTTAAATCTCCATGGTCTCTGCCTCCAGAAGAGGAAGCAGGGGATTAACGTGTTCCTGCCAGGAGTTACCCTCTCAGCAGAAGGAAAGGCTGTTGACTGCTCAGTACTTCAGTGTGTACATCAGCCTTTGAGCTGCAGCAGAAGGGAAATTGTAGTAAACTGCTCGTAATACAGAAACCTCCATGTAGGAGAGGGACAACAGCTGGAGAAGATAACATCTGGAATATCCACAAGTATTACCAAAAGACCTGATCCTTTCTTCCTCTTCTCTTTGTAAACAAGGAGCATTGCCTCACAGTATAGTATGAATTATTATAATTATATATATATATTATTAAAAATAATAATAATTTTTAAAATTTAAATTATGTGATACTCAGCATTGCTATTAATAGAAAACACTTGAGTGCCTTAGAAACATCAATCCAGCTAGCAATCTGACCTCTGACAAGGAAGTATTTTGCCCTTCCAAAGGTCTAAATCCCAAGGCAAGGACCAAGATTTTAAAATAGCTTCTCTTGATAGAACCAGACTTATCCATTATTAGTCATAGCAGAGCACAGGTAAACTAGTGTTCTTGCAGGGCAGGGAACAGATCCCTCTACACAGTCAGTCACAGACATTTTTCAGTGATTATCATTCATGAACACTTCCACCTTCAAGCCATTTCAGCCCTGCTTGGTATTTCCTCAACACAGAGGACATGACAGTAGAATATCATCCCTCCTGACAAAAAAAAAAAATTTGCTGTCTTGTAAACATGGAAGTTTAAGTTTACCTAACAACACTGAAACAAAAGTTAGTGCTACTCACTGGAGCCATAAATGTCAGCAGTGGCACTTCAGCAGAGAAAATGGTCTCAGCCATTGCTGTTCATCCACACTTAATGAGAAGTACAGCCAAATGCAACTGTAGTGCTGGGCAGAGTGAAACTCTCTGGTACCATTACATTTTATCTCCAGTAATAAAATCATGCCCATTAGGCCTTCAAGAACTTGAACATGACAGTGGGGAGATAAGCATGGTGTAGAGATAGTTCGTTTCTAATTGCTAAATCATTGCCTGCTAGAACTCTAATGGCTGAGATGAGGCTTCTCCTACTGGTTTCAGTATTCATAGTTGCTTTTGGCTTTTGGGAGGGACTTCAAGTTGCTCTGATTTTTGCATAGATACCACAAAAGTGGAGGGTGATTGATGTAGGAAAGTAGAAGGCATCATAGCTGATACTCTGAGATTGAGGGGTTATTCAGGAAGTGGCTGTTTATGAAAGGAGTTTGTGATTTCATTATTTCTCTCATTCTGTCAGCTTCATATACCTGTGCTTTTGATTTCCAATTTTTTTTTTTTAAGAACATTTCTTGGTTGGACAGCTTCATTTCAGCTTTGCCTAAATTGGGAACTCCTTGGATCAGTGCATTACCCTAGGGGAAGTGCACGCCTTCTACTCACAGCCTCTTTTCTGTTGGCCCTCACTGTTGAACATTTTTTCTCATAGAACACATGGTTCCCTTCTCAGCATCAAATGCCACAGAGATCCTGCAAAACATAGGTTAGTTCAGCTCAGGTTCTGTAAGAGATGGGGCATCTCGATGCCAGTCCTCACAGGCACTGCAGCAGAGCAGGAAAACATTGCTCAGTATCAAGGGAATCTTCAGTGTTTCAAATCTAATGGCATGGAAGCACAAGACTATCCTCTTTCTCTAAACAGACAAAAAAGAAAGAACAAAAACAAAAAAAAACCCAAAGGAAATTTTTTACTTATCATGAGAAAAACACCGATGTGGAATTATCAGAAATTTCAGTTTCTGGCAAGCTTTAATAAGTCCTGTAAACATGAGCAAAACTATTTTCTTTTAGAGGAGTTAGTAGTTGTACATGATTTGTTGGGAGTGAGGGATGTACCAACCATACTTTGCCAGGGTAAGGTATCAATTAAGCAGCAGGAGGTGCAGGGCATACAGCCTGTTTATAACTCACATTTCAAATTGTTTCTTTTGTGGAGACAAAGGTAAGTACCTGTCGTGCCTCTTGCCAGAAGGTTTAACTCCAGCCATCCATTCATTATGATACTTTTGTGTGATTGCCTGTACAGTGGCGTCAGCAGTACGAGTTTCAAACCCAGCTGGCTTCTCTCTCATACAAAGGAGACAATTCAATTCTACACGAGGATAAGCTCAAACTCTATCTCTTTGTTCCATGGCTTCTCTTTCCAACAATTTGTGCCATTTTTGTGGCAGATGTACATGAAAATATTAGAAATAAGGAACAGTAGTAAGTGCTTTCTCCTGAATAGTGAAAATCCTGATTGTTCTCCCATAATACTTTTATGATCTTGAGGAAATCACAGTTTCTGTGCCTGGTTTCCCCAACTTCCACAAAGGGCAATAATTCCTTGGTATTTCAAATGTATCTAGCAATGAGAAATACTTATTCAGAGATGCTCAGGAAGAGGATGTGGCAGAGGTAGGTTTATAGATATGTGATATCCTTATTTTTAAGCATCCATGAAAACAAAAGTGATTAAGTGACTGCAGAACAAGAAAAACTGTTTAGTTGTAAAGCTCTGCAAAATGGCATTATGTGACCTTCAAACTGTTAAGTTTAAGAAATTAGTTCTCATTTTCTCTGCATGTCATGAAGTGTCAGCTCCTTAATGAAAGCAGCACAACAATTGTTTGACATGGAGTATCTCATGAGACATTTATATATCTATTCAACTTGACTTTTGACTTTGTCCAATATCATCCAGCATTCAGCTAAACACCCACACACAAGAACCTCAACTCTTCAGAGTCATTCTACATAAAATAAACAGTGTCCACGGACGAAATTTTTTCTTCATCTCTTACTTACACTGTTAGATCTTACAAGAGAAGCTGCAATTGTTAGATATGTTCTGTGTGGCCTAAAAATTGCAAGCATGAGGCCAGTTTATATAAAGAGATGCCCACCAGCATCTACACATACAAATTTGGTGAGGAAAACAGGGTTTTTACCCTGTTTCAAGAGAATCCCAGTTCTGGAATCCAGTGAACCACCACACAGCAAACTGCTGGAGTCTGAACCAGCCTCTATGAGGTCCCTTCTAAGATTACAGACCTACCCTTAGTGGATGCCATTTATGAGGATGTACCAAATTAAAGTTTGAAAATCTATACAATAAATGAATGAAGATAAGCCAGAATGATATATTCTTAGAAGACTTTTACTTGCTTCATTCTTACCCCAAATGAGACAATGAAACAATGTTTTACAAGGAAAACTTGACATTATCATTTGTTTGCTCAAATTCAGAAGTGGATCTTCAGTGATAGTAGGGAAGAACAATCTGTTAAATCTCCCATTATCACTGTTGGCAGTTATTGCTTAATGCTGCTATGAAGTATGGGGGTTCAGGCTCCAAAATATCTGGTGCAGAGGTGTGGAAGATGGAAGTGGAAAGGCAACAGAAGCAGATGATCAGATCAGAAATCACTGGCAAGACCCAGGAAGATGTGAGGTTTGAGTGGGGAGGAAGAGGTAAGACAGAAAATATAAGTCAGAGGAGACTTATGCAGCAGTCTGATTGTCAAGAAGAGAAACTGTCCTCATGTTTCTTTTCCCTCTGGCAGAACCAGAGCCACAACTGAAACAAATGAGGTGAAACACTGATCATAAAAGATCTGCTGCCTGCTGCCATGACCGAGATAAGAATGAAAGAAACTGACACGGGACCTAATTCAGGTCAAGTCTGGGGCTTTGTAGAATATAAAGCAAAATGATAAAAGAAAAACAAGACTGGAAAAAGTGATAAACTGTGTCCTCCATCCTAACCCTGTCATATTTGCAGCTAATAAACATGAAGATTAATTGACAGAAATACAAAATTCACTGCTGTTCATGGGATTGTCAGTGCTTGCAGCAGGTCTGCCCACTATGTCACTGATGTTATTCTTTCCTTCCCTAGAAAACAGAAGCAATTACCTCAGTTAAATGTGATTCCACTGAGGCTGGGCACTCATTATCCACACTGAACTGTCTTAAAGAAGAAAGAAAACAGGCAAAAAATAGAAAATGAAAACTGGAAGGATCACAATTATTTGAGAAATTGTTTCAAATTTTGCAGATATTATCAGCACTTCTCCCTTGCACTGAAAAAAGAAAATGGTTTGTGGATAATTGATCTTTAAAAATTAAAACTATAACACTTCACTACTGTCAAAATGAGAAATAATACCCTGGATGCTAAAGCTCTCACAATTTGAGAATTTTAAAATAAAAAGTTATAAGTGTCTTTCTTTTAAATGAAAACCTGGCAATTTGAAATGTATTAAAATGTATTTTAAAAAAATATAAAGAATTTTTCAATGCCAAAATAAAATGAATCACTTTTCTTGGTATTGACAATATGTGCAGATGGTTTTTATGAAAAATAAAAATGATGAAGAAGATGTCTCCATTTTCATTTAATCTACAGCAAATTTTTTTCCTGATTTTTAAAGTCAGCCACTGAATAAAAGATCTGTTCTTCATTCTGATCTAGTTGTGATCTAGACAGGGTCATGTGAAGATAGTCATAGTACCTTTAATTTACAGATAAAAAAATAGAGCACTGAGAGAACAGATGACTTTCCAAGATGACATGTGACAAGTAGAAGGAAGGTAACCTAAACACCATCTTAAATAATACCCTAATTTTACCTCTCCTGCATGGGGAACAGCAAATGGACTTTCAGATTCCAGTATATCAGTAAGTTCCTTCTTTGTATAAAATAAGGCTTGCCTGTCTAAAAGTAATTTGCACAGCATTCCAAGGTATCCATCCCAGGTCTCCACATTTGCTGACAAGGGCAAGTACCTGTGGATAAGACAGCCGCAAATTTATCATTATCTGTTGCAATGACTGAAGATGAAATTCCCTTTTCAGCTATGAAGTCCTTACTCTGCAATACATCCAAGAGTATACCTGAGGATTTCATGAGCAATTTTTCTACCACGATGCAAATGAATCTCTTTGAGAGCCTGATGTTTTTTAACAGGTGTCTTGCCTGGAAGTCATTTATCTGGCAGAAATGATGAGTTTCTTTTCTCATACCTCTGTGATATACTCAGAACCTGGTCTTTCCCTTACTGTTGTGTAAGAATCTCAAGGTTAACAGAAGCTGAGGGAGTTCTGTTCATACCTCCAAGGCAAGGAAGCACAACACTGAGGTTAATGCACAGTCGAGAACGGAAGTTTGAGCCCCAAATTCCCACTGATTGCAAGAGGAAATGGTCTAAAAGTCACTCACTGCAGACCTACACCTTACTCAAGCCAGGATTTCTTTCTGAAGAAGGTTGTTCAACTTGAGGCATAAGGAGAGTAGCTGTTTGCTAATGAGAACGGAAATGGGATGGCAACAAGACAGTTCCGCAGGGTACCAATCTAACTTAAACACCAAAGGCACTGAACAGCAACGGGCATTCAAGGTTTTATGGAATTTAAAGGCAATTTGCCTGCTGCTGTCTTTGCTTTCTCAAGATGCATGTGGAGAACAGAGAAGACACAGAGTGAGAGCTGAACTCAGCTGGCCTGGGAATGAAAACAAAATTGAACTGTGCTTACATTGCTGAAACTTTTACATTGGTACACTTTTGAGGACAGCACTGGACCCTCATCAAATAATGGTTGCCTGCCCAGGGCTCTGGAAACGTAATCCCACGTTCTTAGTCTGAAAAGCATAGGTTGCTCTGGGACCAGTTACTCAACAAGTATTCAGACTTTCAGAGGTAGGTATATTGTCCTTACTCAAAGTCACATTTGCAATGTGAGCACCGCCACAGTGAAGTACTCAGATATAAGATGACTATTTAATTATCAACAAAGACAGGACCAGCTGCTGTTGCAGTTAGTGGAAATTTTCCCTTATTACACAATAGGAACTGCAGAGAATCTATATTTTAGCTTTTATTTTGGCGTTCATTCAGTATCTTGTAATGACCAGCATAAAATCTTTCAAATCACTGAAGGACCACTCACTGCAGGGGAGGAACATCTGTACACTTCCAGAGAACCATGACCTTCCTGTGCTAAGATCAAGAGCTTATTTGACTGAGATTTCAAGCCCTTTTTTAGATAAACGGAGATGCAATTACTCCCTGGCTCCTCTCTTTTCTGTATAGAGGGAACTTTGGCTTTCTGAAGCACCAATTAAAAAGTCCCACAACTCTCTCTTTGAATTGCTTCATTGCTCCTGTTAATTGTCTCGTTTGAGTCTCTGCCAGAGTGAAAGTACCTTGTTACAGAGCTATGAACCTGCAATCAACTTTGAAAACTTCCACTTTACAAGTGCAATCTTTTGCTTTTTTTTATAACCCTAAATGAAAGGGAAAAAAATAGAAAAATGTATTAGGTGTTTCCTAAATCAAAGTCTTTAATAACATGTTAATCTAAGTTTTTATAGATTCTAAAATGCAGTTATAGACAGCTGAAATTTTCCTATGGCTTACTGTCAAATATACAAGAGACTGTTTGGAAAGTCTGTGAGCACTGTAATCATGGATAAAATATATTCTGCAAGGGGACTCTAAATTTGCAGTAATTATGTACCATTTAGTTAATCTGTCTACATTATTTATGAAGAGTATTTTGTAGTTAAATACTTGAAGAGTTGACAGGGTAATGTTCAACAGCTACTTGGAACAGAAGTGATGGAGAGGCAGTAAAAAAATAATTTTAATTTTAAATTACTCTTTTTGTGTTCATTTCCATGTTTGTTTTTAACTCAAAGACATAGTGTGAGATCTCTTTATTTAAAGGAAGATAAAAATAAAAGTGTGCTGTGTGCGTGCATAACTTCTGTGTACATCTGTAAGCCAACGCCCACTTTACAGTGAGGCACAAATAGCTTGGGTTTTTCCAGAGACCTCAGCTACCTGTCCTTTTCCACACTCAGTTCCATGGATGCAGTTTCCCTCAACAATTTTTTCATTTGCAAGAGGAGTAGAATTATACAGAGGTCAGTGTCACATGTTTTTTACATCACATAACATATATAAATATACAAGTGTACTGAGCTCTCATCCTCACAGTCATAGAAAATGCAGAACAGGAAAGACAGCAGAGTGCAAAGATGCCTGGGCTGTTTTCCTTGCCCTTTTCCCACTACCATACAAGAAGGTGACCAGGACAAACCACTTTTCTACAATAACACCTGTAATATGGGAAAAGTAGGAAGGAGAGTTGGCTCCCAGATGAAGACAGTAAGGGTAGGTAGAAGATGAGAAAGTGTCGAATGTACACATGTCCAAAAGTGGGCCTGACTGATAGAAAGTCAGGTGAACAGTCCCCTGACTTCACAGGAATTGCTGTTGTACATTTCTGAATCCCTTGCAGGAAGAAGGAGGGTGTCTGTGTGTGGGAAGGGGGTAGGATTGGGTGCATGTGTGCAAATCCTCCCAAAACATTGACAGTACTACCAGCTGGGACAGGTTCATAAATTATTTCCCCTTGTTTTTCTCTGCTGCCTAAACCCTGAGATTAACTGTCATTAGAAAAAAATTCCCATCTCCCTCTGGGATTTCCTCCATGAATAAAATCTGCTTTATTTGCCCACGTGAGCTGTCTGTACAGCACGTATCAGATTCGTGTGTTGTTTATAACCTCATGAGACATAACATACAAAAGCTGTTCCCCCAAAATCAAATTAATGCCATTCATTATAAGGTGAGTGGTGACTCACCACCAGATGACAAGCCTGTTGAACACAGGATTTATTCCTCATCTAAGTTAGTGGCATGAATTCTTTTTTTTCCTTTGCAAGCTGAAGGTGAGTGCATTCACCCTCTCAGAAGGGAACAGTCAGTCAGCCAGTCTTACTGAACATGCAAAAGTATTATTTTTCTGATTCACTGAAGTCCATGGTTATAGGAGATGCCTGTAAAGCACTACCACTAAAATAAGCTTTATTTGAATCAGGTCTCTGTGCTGCTTGGGTTTTTTTACTGGTTTTGAAGCCCAGGGCTTAATCATGTGGTATGTGCTGTGGTATGTGCTATGGCAGTGGCTCGATCCAGCAGGGTTATGTGCCACATGTGGCACCCAAGGAGTGAACAAACAACAACAGAAAACTGCCTCTTCTGATGGCAGCCTTCTTTGTGCTGGGTTTGATGAGGTTCTGGTAGCCTCAAGGGAAATCAGATTTGGTAACAAAGTTCCATAGAGACACAGGCTTTTTGTAGTCATGATTTATTTCCTGAAGTCAGAGGACTGATTCCATGAAAAATCCCGGGTCCAAGCAGGCAGTTGCACAAGACAAACACTTGTTGGAGGAGGAATGTTACTTTTCCTCTTCTGATTCCTTGTCCAGAGATGCAGGACATGTCTTTTAAGTTACTTTCTACATTCATTTTTCAGTAAAATGCTGTGAGGCTTACTGACAAAAAGAAACACATAGCACTCCTTTATGAAAATAAAGAAAAGCTACAGATATAATCTCCAGATACAACGTGTACAGAGTCCTGCCGGGTTCTACAGGACTTGATACAAGATCTGCCTTCTCTGCCTCATCAAGAAATGAACTCTGGGAATCCATCACAGCAGCACTGTTCTTATTACTGCTGTGGTAAGAAGGATGCAGCAGAATTAACGCATCCAGATAATGCCTGGTTGGGAATGTGGCCGTTCTGCCACTATCATTCCTAACACATCAGAAGATGACAGCTTAGTGCTGCCTGATTGCCCATGTGCTGCTGTGTACCTGTCTGAACCTTTTCTTGACATTTTTGCTTGGCACAAAAAGGTGAACAGCAAGGAGTCTCACTTTGTATCCATCGTTTCCTGTCTTTGGATTGATCATCCTGAGATGTACCCCCAACTTTCCAGGCACTGATCCTTACCAGAGCCTGGAGGCTCAGACATAGACAAGGGGCAAGGACCAGCTTCAGTGACGAGAGAGGATGAAGAGACAGAGAAAGATCTGGGTCCAACTACAGTGCAGCTATTGCAATATACTGCAAATAACCAATTCCTCTTAAATTTGCAATTTAAATCAGAATTTCAGCTAATGTTAACCTCTCTAGCTGAGGGTAGGGTTGAAGCATAGCTGTAAAAGGACAGAGCCCAGCAGTTGGTACTCAGGGAGCAATCAGGTGCTCTTTGGTTTTGCTGTCAGTTTTGTTTTTAAGCCATCTTTGATGTGTCTTCCCTCTGCAATGCAGACATGAGAAGAAGGTTACTTTATACTGGAGCAAATGCAGAAAACACACCTGAGACATTACTGACTGGTTCCCTTCAGCTTCTTGTCACCTCCATCTTTGCCATCCTTGGCTCAGCTGCACAGAAGTAAGTGCAGAGCCTGTGCTGACTGAGGAGAACTGAATCAGCCCTAAAAAAATTGATGAGACCTTAAGTACCCTTTCTTTTAGGATTTTTTTTTCCTTGTACAGTTATAGAAGGCCACTGACCATTACAGTGACAAGGAAAATAAATAGGCTATAAAATTAATGGTGTTAAACTCCCATTGGTCTGAGCTCTCAAGTGTTGGACTTAGTTTTTCTTCTCCCCTTCTGGCATTCAAGGTAAGCAGGATATTAGGAGGTGCTGGGCTCCTGACCAGGAAGCCATCCTCTCAGAACAATCAGCATTTACCACAGGATTCAACAAAGATTTTGAAACACGATTCCTGTCTGACTCACCCTGTGATTTTGCTGAAGAGGGTGGGTATTTTGAAAAAAGGAATGCCTTGAAGGATCGATGACACAAGAAAGCAGTTCAGTGAAAAGGAACTGACAGGTTTCCATCTGCTAAGCAGGTCTTTCATCCCGATTGCAGAGAGTGATGAACACATTCAGAAGCACAGACTACACACAGTTATTGACACTCACTGATGAGCCATAAGTGCCACTTGCTATGGCTCTGCTCACTCACTGCTTCTGCAAATGCAGCTGCACCCTCAGACCACGGTGGAAGTAAGACTGTGCCTGACTTGTTATGAGACTCAATAAAGAGATGATTGCTAAATGCACAGATGACAAGAACCCATTTTTATGCTGGTCTCTGAAATCTGAGCAGTGAAAACTACCCACAATGTATGAAGTCTGGTCTGAAAACCATGGTTCTTCTAGCAATTTCTGAAATTCTGTTCAAAATGAAAAGCTGAAATGGGGATAACTGTCAAAAATTATTTTTTTTAAGCATTTTTAAAAATACTGAACTTTTAATTTTTGAAATTAGATGTTAATATATCATTTGAAAAGAATTAAATAATATTTAAATATTCTAGTAAAATGAAATTATGACATCCTGATTACAGTATGAATATTACACAAAATGTTTTTACCTTTTTAAAATGAAACTTTTTAAAATTAAATTAGGAATGTTGAAGTAATGTCACATTTTTTCATATTTTATCATAGGAGATGTTTCATGTTCAGAAATGTAAACTAGATCTAAGTTTTACATCAAGTGAGCATCTATCTTTCGAAATAGTGAAGAAAAAGGAAAACAGTTCATTTTGGTAGGGTTTAAGGCCATTTTTTCAGCTGAAACTGAACATGATTTTGAGGTTTTTCAAAGGAATAAGAAATAAACTCACTAGCTGTCTGAAGTCTTGAGTGTGGCTTTGACTTTCCTGTGGAGTTCAAAGAGAGATCAGATATTCAAGGAGGAATATGCCTATTCTATAAGTGAATTAGAAAAACTCCCTTATACAGGGACCCTAAATGACTTCCAGGGAGCAGTTTCCAGCCTTTGGGCAAGTGAAGAAGTTGAATTCAGGTCATTACATGCACATACCATGACACTTCTGATGGACAAAAATTACAGCTGATTCACAGACGTTACCCAGGTTCTGACGCACTGGTTCTGACGCACTGAACACGGAAGAGTGCTGTGCTAGGATGGGAACTGAATGCAGACATAGGGATGTTACTTCAGTTATCGCAGGCAATTGGAGTTGCTGCTTTCCTTTTGTTCCTTTTAAAGCCCACTGCTTTTTCCAGATATGAAAATCTAATGAACAGTGAAAAATAACAAGCTTTGTTTGTCTCTTTATTTATTTATTTTTTTAACCTCAAAAGAATGCTATTTAAGAATGAGATTTATGAACACTGCTTCAAAGTCCTTTCACCAGAGGGCTTTAACAAGGAATATGACAGGTGCTAGGATAACTTTTAACCCAGTAAAACAGATAAATAAATAAAAGATTTGAAAATTCAACTTTGTTCTGCAGGTGGACGTAAGCAGTTTGACATTTCAGACTGGAATCCCAGATTGTCTGTTGAACTCAAGGATTAAAGAACGACAAGTATTTTTTCCTTTCTTGCTTTTGTAAAAGTGCTCAAAGAAAGCAAGAGGCACAGTCCCAGAGAGCAGTAAGTGAGTATAAGAACATTTAAAAGGGCAGAGAAGAAAGAAAACAAGGAATCTGCTTCCTCAGGAGTCTGGTGTTTTGCTTCTAAACTGACTTGAGAGATTTCACCTTTGTTTCATTTCTGCATTACAATTAAATTCAAAGCTTTAATGAAACAGAATTTTGTTTAAATTCCCCTTTCCACGATAAGAAAGTTGGGGGTTTCGTGAGTTTCAAAGTCTTTGGAATCATCCAAGGTGCCTTCTCTAGGTCTTAGGAATATTTCTGTCTAGAGTGCCATTGATCAACGTGTTGTTAAAACCTGGTTTGATCCCAACAAAGTAACATTTGAAGAAAAACAGAGTTTGTGTTCTGAACAGCTCTACAAATGATCTTGTCAGTGTTTGGTGAGTGAGTCTGTGTTCACTCTCATCTGCCTTGGTTGTGGTTTAGGCACCTCAATCACCTTCCTACCACCAGGAAGGATCAAATCCTTTATTAGAAAACCACTTTAGGTTCAACTACTTTTATTCAAGTAAGACACGTCTGTAAGTAGTTTCAAGCTGTGAGGAGCCATCTTTTCTCCCTCTTAACATGGATCACTTTGGAATACTTGACCCAGCTGGGGCCAGAAAGCTCAGCATTTTGGAAGATCAAGTCAATAAGCAGCTGATTGAACTGCAGAAATTATCAGCTGGAATTCTGTGGCTTGTGTTCTGCAGGTCACACTGGATGATAATAACGGCTTGTTCCAATCCTAAAATATAGAAACTGATGAGCTTAAGTAGACTACTAATATGCAGAAGCCTGTTCTGGACCAAGGCTCAAAGTAACAAAAAAGAGAAAAAAAGTCAAAGAATTGAATTTGCTGCTGCTTGCTCTTCAGTATTTCATTCCTTCATTTATTTTGCATCTTGTGATCTTTGTCTTTTGTGCTAAAATTAAGATGGACCCATATGAACTCCTGAACACATTTGATTATCATTAAAGATATTTATCCTGAAGGGGAGAATGGTGTTGACTGGTTACTTTTTTTTCCCTACTGATCTGTTCCACTCTTTGACTTTGCAACTAGTGTTGCTTATAAGCTGGGAAAGCAAATGTTATGGATGTTTCTGTCCTCCTGAAAGTCCTTTTTAACTTTTTGGTTGTTTTTGCTGTTGGTTTTAACATAAGATCTGAACTTTGGAACCAAACTAAGTGCATTTGACATTTTATTTTAAAACTAAATAGTCACTCAAAGGACAAAGAGATTTGAAACACTGATGGATAGAGAAAGGTTAAGAGATTTCCTTCACTGCTTTCTTTGAGGAGAAGGTCTCCAGTGTGTCCTTCTGCCTGCCATCTCTGCCTTCACCATCATTTGAGAAGCCACAAGGGAAATCTCAAGACAAGCGATCACATACACGTGAGACAGGGATCCTTCCACAATAACTCACTATGCTAAAGGTGGGAATGTTGGCCTTCATGCTTTAGAAGATCGAGAGGTAACAGAAAAGAAAATCCTTACAGATGTCCAAAACAGTGGGCAGAGCTTTAGCTTTGCTCTCAAGGCACCAAAAAATCTATGTCCAGGACCTGTCACAAGCAAGACCTGGCTGAATTCCCCTTTTTGTTACCAGCACAGCTTGTCCTAACTTTTAAATGGCACTTTTATATGAGTAATGTTTTCCCTCTTTTTTCCTTTTTTAAAATTTTGTTAGTGAAAGTGTTGAATCTGTCTTCTCTAAGAACTGACGGCCACAGTAACAGCTGGAGTGGTTGACTCAGCCTCAGTCCTCCTCAGTTCTCTATAACTGACTAATAAGACTTCAAGTTCATTTGAATAATAATAGCCTACATTTTTCCAAACATCTATCTAAGTAGGTACACGACCTTCATTGTCCAAGGACCCCAAAGCACATGAAAAGTACTAATTAACCAAATCCCACAATTGCTAAGTACAATAAGCATGAGACTGACATTAGATTACTATTTCTAATTATATCTGGGATGCCTAAGGTATATTAAGGAAAGCTTAAAATCTATTACAAGTATAAAGATTAATCTCACTTTCCCAAAGGCAGAGCTGTGAAAAAAACCTCTGGATTCCTGCCTTCACCTTCCTGGCTCAAGCCATGCACATGATTCCTTTGTTTAACTGTTTGCCCATTAAATCCCTGATTCAGCAATGTCCTTTAGCACAAATTTAATGTGAAGCCTACAAAAAATTCAATTAACTCTGTGTTGCATCTAATACTTTGAGACAGGCAGATACTCTGTAACAAAGACCTGGTTGAATAAAGCAGTTAAGGATGTATTTCAGGTCTTCAGTGAAGAAATTCTCTGATGAAGGCATTTTCCTAAATCATTCTGCAAACTGATCTACTAATCACCCTGCAGTCCTTCTAACAGTTTAAACTCTTTAAAATATGTTGCTAATATATTACATTTCAGTGCAATACTTATGAAAGACTTGATTCTTAGCACATGTACAACTCTGCCTCCACTGAATAGATCATGGGGGACGGTGCAGAACAACGTCTCCACCAAATGTGTACAGTAGCACTGTTCTAGAGTAAAATCAGAAACAGCAAGTTTATTGTCTCAGTAGATATTTAATGAAGGGCATTTAATGTGCCCTTCTGAGGCACATTATGAATGCATCTTCTGAGATTGTGTTTTTATACTCATGCCATAGCTTTAAAAATGCTTTGCTCAGAAGCATTCAGCTTTGAAGGACTGAGAACATTGCTCTGTCAGGCCTTGCAGTTACCTGTGAAGGTCTCTCTAGAACCCGGTCAGTGCAGAGAATAGACTCACTTTCTACGTAGGCAATCTGACCTACTGACAGAACTTCCTTCAGTCTGAAAGGAAAGCACCTGAAGCACCACTGTGGATCACCAAGGGTAATAGTCTGGAGCAGGGACCTCGCTCATCATTAGGCTGAAATAAGGATCACTTCGTGTGACAGAGAGTTGGCACCACAGAGGCACGGGTCCCTGTAAAAGAAGATTTTGCACCACACTCTTTCAAAAGTTTGCTGCTTATGTTCAACCACATGGGCCATTAAAACAGTGGGGGGGGGGGGGTCTTTACAAGTGT
>VXAZ01002700.1:2202672-2269230 GCA_013399875.1 Gymnorhina tibicen
GGGGGGGGGCCTTTAGCACTTCATGAAAAGGAAACAAAGCCACAAAGTGGGCTTTACATTTAACAACAGCTATCCCTTCCTGTCTAGAAAAGAGGACTGTTTACCCTCCCTTTCCTTGCTGAAGTACCTTCCCCTTTCACAGCTTCTAAGAGGCAAACTGTGCCTGAGGAGTTGGGAAGTCTGGCCTCTCCAGCTCAGTGGCAAGAATCAGGCAGTGGGAGATCATGGGGCAGTGTCTTCTACACTGTGTGCTCCCGAGGTTGCCACTTAAGTGGATACGGAGGTAACTCAATCCATTAATTTATCCTAAACATGATCCTAATTAGCTGCATATGTATAATCAGCATGCTCACAGGGCTCTCAACAGGGAATAGTGGGCTGACGAACACAAATTTGTTACTCTGCGTCTGCTTCCAGATTTGGAAATCTGAAGTTTTTGAAAATTAATTAAAGCAACAAAACCCAACTCAATTTGTCAGCTGGCAATGTTCCTTGTGAACAGATGTCTGGGAACACCTTTTTTTGAAGAAAACCCCTTTTGATATGAGGACAGTATAAGTTTACACTTAGGATGAAGTTATATCTTTCTCTCCTTTATCTGGGGTTTATATATATATCATGAAAGACAAAGAAGAGAAGAACTCAGTGCTTTAATTCCTGATACTATGCAGAGTGTGGGGTGGGGCTTAATTTTTGGATTCAACTCTCTTACTTAGCCTTATGGAATTTGCATACTGAAAAGATGCTCCCCGTAACCATTAACCCTGAGAATGGTAGGTGTAGAGGGCTGCAAGTCAAAGTAATTCCCTCATTTGTGTTAGAAATTATTGATTTTGCAGCTTACAGTGATGTTTTTTCCTTGAAGCATGATTTTCATCTGAAACCATAATGTATTATTGAACTACTAAAAGAAGCCTGAATTGTTAATAAAGGAACTTGTATATATACACTCATGGGCTTGCCAGTGTATCAAAATTAGTGTTTTCTTATTTTATGTGGTTTTTATTACATACTTTTATTTGGTGTGGATAAAATCATAGCTTTGCTTAGACTCCCTAAAAGTTTTAATCATGTGCCTTATAAAGTTTATCCTTGCTGAATTACAGTATTAACATATTTTTTAGCTCATGTGGGTTTTGGTTGGCTTTTTTTTTTTTTCCTTCCCTGAATGCATGTTGAAAGAAAGAAGTTAGCTTTATGGGCTCACTTATATTTGATTTTCCACAATTACAGTCTATTTTGTGATATTTGCTATGGTGATAGACTGTTCAATGATATGTGACCTTTTTTTCTGCTCTCTTTATCTCAGTTGAATATTTTACGTATTTCAGTTACGATTAGGAGAAAAAATATTCATAGAAGACTCATCAAAATAAATATTAATCTTTCCGATAAATCTTAACATAGTCGTTATTAACTAACTGTGAGAGCTGGAACCATAACTAAGAAAACAGGCTAGTGAAAAACCCCAACATTATAAGCAACAATATTGTTCAATGGTGACAAGATTCCACAGTTTAGATCTGAGGGAATTTTAACTAATTTTAGCAATATGGTTTAATCAGTTCACTAACAAAACCTCTGTGGGAAAAAGCTTGGTTTTCTCATTAAACCAAGCAGTGAACAGGTATAGTTTTGAAAGAATTATATGAAACACTGTAACTTTTTTAAAGGGTAGGTGTTTTTTCTTTATTTTTGGAAGGCAAATGTATTATTACAATTTCCTTCTTTTCACTGAAAAACTCAAGTTAGAAATTGACATTGTTCCCCAGGGAAATTTACTTTCAATTGAAAAACATTTCCTTTTAAAAATGTTTATTATTTCATGGCAGAAAATTGTTAATCACTAAATTTTCCCTTTGGAAAAATGAAATTCTGTGAGAGCTATCTCTGCAAAGTTTGGGACAAAATCTCTTTTGTTACCCCAGAGAGAAAAGGTTTTATAATTGAGGTAAAGACTTAATAGTTCTCTGGAGAGAAGGCTGATTCTTAAAAAGTGGCCAGTGATACTCTTAGCAGGGACTGAGGATTTTTTGAATCGTCACTTTCTGAGAACAAATCTAATTTTATCTTAAACTTGAAAGCAAATTTATCTGCTTGTTGAGTCACAGCAACCTAGTTCTTTGTAACATCACCCTATGTTAAAACAGCATCCAAGAAGTAATTTCAACTAGAAATGATCAAAACAGAATATTAGAAGATGGATTCTGGTTACTAAAGTTCCTCTGGACTTTTGACAGACCTTTATGGAAAAAAAATAGATTTTTATTTTCCAGTTATTTTTATAGTGAGTTAATAAATAGTTTTAGGTCGTATTGATGGCAAAGAAATGTCCACGATAATGATATTTCCAGAGCTGTCTAAACTAAACTCTCCCATAACTTTACAGAAGCTCCATACCTGGGCAAAATTTCACATTAAATCTCTAAATTTACAGGCCTTCATTCAGTATGTTGGATAGAAAAGAGTATTGGTTCTGTTTAGAACCTCCTGGACATGCCAGAGTGGAAATACATATTTTATTAATAAGGACTGACAGCAATTTGCCACAATGGGAAGCAGATCCTTCAGAGAACACTCAACCCAGAAATACACTGAACCATACCTTTCACTGTGCAGATGAAATAAAGGTTGTTAAGAGCTCATGTCCTGCCCAGGACTGAGGACACTGTGAGAACAAACCATGCCAAGACACTCAAGTTAATGTGCGCAGCTGGCAACCGGGAGATGCAGGACATGTCCCTATTCAAAGGGGAACTTCATTCTGGCCACCCACCTGCTTATCTCAGCGAGCTGATTGTCAAGGCAGCCACCTGAAATCCATTACTGAGATGAAAGGGAGCAGCTCTGGCAGAGAGAAATGGTGGATGAAATCTCTTTCATTCTCACTTGTCTGAAATTCTGTATGACTTGAGGGAACTTTTGTCCAATTTATATATTTAAAGAAAAGAAATCTGTTTCAGTGAATCAGTTTCTTTTTTCCAATAAAACACATATTATAGAGAACCTGATTTATACACTGAAGATTTGAAGAATACAGCCTATACAATGCTTTTCCTCTTCAAACATCTAAACATTTTATAGAAAGGAGAGTGGAGAATCAAGTTTTTTTTGTTACCAAGAGAAGAGTTGGGATTTAGGAACAGAATGGTGTTCTGCTGAGAGTTAGATAGCAGTGGAGATCACAGACCAACCCACAAGTCTTGCCTCCCAGTTCATTGCTTCAGCAGAGTTGTATGAAATCTTGTATTCCTCTCTTCCTGCCTGCATTATATGAATGGTCAAGAGACTTTTAAAAGGTTTCTAAAGAATTAAAATATATTCTTGTGTGTTGATTTCTTTTCTGGAGAAATTTTGGTTATATTTGTCTGAGAAAATTCAGTCTTAGAATAAAGCACTCTCATGGGTTGTCTTTGGTTCTATTCTAATATTTTGTTTGACAAAATAAACTTAATTTTCATATACCTTGATCTGACAGGATGCCTCCTTTAGTACGCACTTATAATCTGTTCTGAAATACAAAAGGGCTTAAGCAGCTTTTCATTTTTCCACAGATAAGGCGCACGATGAGGTGAGAGGAAGTGTTTGATGTTTCTCAGTCCATTTCTCAGTCATTAATGAAATCCCCAATGCCCTGACATCTCCAATTAGTACACTCATCTGTTACCTCTGCTTTGCTCAGGAAGGCTGATCTATTACAAAAAGAAAACTGAGACAAACTAGTTACTGATTAAATAATATTGTGCTTACACAGAAGGGAGAGTGCAGTGGGGAGAAAAAGGGAAACAAACAATCAGGGATGTTAGAATTACTGATTTAGTTAATTATCAGTGCTTCAGGCAGCTTTCAGGCAGCTTTCCAAATTAAGCCCTGGCTGTGGGGCACAACTCTGACCAGTCATTCTGGAGGTCCTCAGACAGCTGCAAGCCACAGTTAGGCATCTTATTGGAGGAGGCAGAAAAAATGAAGGCACTTTTAAAATTTTCAAGAAGATGCTTGTCTTGACCAGGGAACTCACTTTTTGACTCCAAATGCAAAATTGTCAGTCCAAACTCACCTTGAATGCTGAGGTCATGTAAAGTAAATGAATGTTTATGGTAATTTCTCAACTCCCAGATCTACTTTTCTTTGCTGTCTCCTTACAGGTGGTGGCTTCAGACTGTGACAGAGGATTAAATAAAAAAAAAGAGAAACAAGAATTAGAAAACCTATTAACTAAGATTTATATGGTGTTAACAAGCATGAATACATTTGACAGATTCAATATAAAGGCATACTTTTTTGGCTTACGTTCATGAATCAAACCCTTAGCTTCTGGCTCTGAAATTCTGCCTAGTAGTAAATTTCACAGTTCGACTTGGAATAGATTCTTCGTGTTTTTTTGAAAGGGTCCTTAAACCACAGTCATATCTAAACTGAGAAAGCAAAGCTTTCCTTGCAATGAATAATTGCCTAAGTGATACTAAAACAAATACATGCTTACTTGCAATTCTCAGCCTAATACAGTATTGTTGGGAGAGCTGCCAATAATGCAAATAATGTAAATTAGAGTGAGTAGAACCTGTGTGTTATGAACCAGGTTTGGAACAAAGCTAGTGAGCTCATTTCACTCAGTTCTGGTGATAAATACTTCAGTTCATTATTAAGCTTCTTTGGCAACCAACATCAAATCAATGGTGTAATCAAGGGTAAATGCAGAAGAATGCAGCTCAGCCATGTTTAATTTTAGCAATATATATAGGAGACAGAACTTCTCTCTGCTTGTTTGGGAACAACAGGTTGGTAGGTTTACTCACTTTTTCGTGAACTGCTTAATGCTATTACAGTCCAGGATAAAGTGGAATTTATCCTTGTAATACTTCTGCAGAGCTTCCTGAAGTGTAAAATCTGAAGTGTAAAATAGGGGCTACCTATCAAGGTTCCCTCTTCCATGGATGGAATTAGGTTCCTCTCATTTAGACATTTATTTTAGGATAGGACTGATCAGCTTACACAGACTCTTCACCTTACAATTCCTTTACAATAAATGCCTGCCTTTAATGATGTAAAATGTGTCTTGTGGTAAGACCATGCTGTCAAACGATTTCTTCCAGGTTACCTGCCTTAATTTTCTGTTGATTTTGAAATGTAGCTTGTGTTCTGGCTATGTAATTAGTTCTTACAGTTGTCTCTGTTCATGGCAGTATTTTGCTTTGCAAATTTTGAATTGGTTGAGCTAAGAAACTGGGTGAAAAAGACAGAAATATGTTAATTTACTGAATAATTCAGCTTAGAAGAGCCCTTTAGAAGTCTCATGCTCAAAACAAGGCTCAAAGTTAGAAAAGCTCACTTGGGGTGTTTAGCTAAATTCCAAAAATCCACATGGAAGGATAATCCAGAACCTCTTGGCACTCTGGTGGAGGGTTACTGCCATGGTGGATTTTCTCAGAAAGTGAAATTCCCATTGCTGCAGCTTGTGGCTCTTGTTCCTTCTCTGCACCCTGAAGTCTGGCTGTTTCTTCTGCTAAAAGGAATGACTGCCCAACTCCTGTTGAAAACAACAGGCAGCTCTTTTCTTAGCCTCCCCATGTGCAGGTTGACAGATTCATCTCTCTCCTCTATTTGCATCAACATTTCCATGTCTCATTTGCATGGGTGGGCCACAACCAGATACTACTCCAGAGGCCGACTTAACCAAGTGCCAAGTAGCAGAAAAAATTAATTCCTTGGATTTGCTGTTTATGTCCACTTTTAACCCAGACCAATACTCAGCCTTCACTGCTATAAGGAGGCCTTGCTGAGGAATATTCATTTTGCTGCTCACAGGCATTGCTGTGCCCTTTACTGCAGAACTGTTCCTTGTGCAGCCCAGCACCCTGATTACATTGCTGCATGGAGGTTTCATCTCCTGGTGCAGGACGTTGCACTTGAAATTTTTTAACCTCCTGAAATTCCCATTGGCCTACTTTTCCAGCTTTTTGTGACCTCTCTGAACAGCAGCCCTACTCTCCAGGCTTTCAGCAGCTCCGTCTCCCCTGCCTTAGGAAATATCACCTGGGCCTTGTCTGAGGGTGTGTTCTCCTGTCAAGCAGGTTGTTAATGAAGATATGAAATGTCACTGTCCCACCACACCTGAGGAAAAACACCAGATCATTTAGACTTCAAACTGTTGTACGATCTGAACAATTCAGCCAGTTTTTCACCCACTTCGTAGCCCACCCTGCCTCCCCAGTTTGGCTCCAAGGAAGAAAGCTCAGATGAACTACGGTCACCAGTCACCCCTCGTCTACAGAGTCAGTTACCTCGTGATAGACAATTTTCCATGATCTGGGCGTGGAAGAGAAGAGGGTAAGGAATATTTTCCATCAGAAAGATTTGCACACAGAGAACAACTCTGGTTGCTGTTTTCCAGTTTATCAGAAGAAACCCATAACCTTCAGCTGAGTATGTGACAAACTCCACATGTGAAGGGTTTAATAAGGCCATTATTTATATGATGGACAGCGCAGAACAATTCACAGTAAGTGACAAAAGGTAGCTTAGGACTGTGAAACCTAAACTCCTCTGTGGATCTGACCCAAAGAGACTTCTAAAAGCCCTACCTTGTGTCTCTATCCTGTCATTAGAAACAACTCTGCTGCTGGAGGGGACAGGAGCAAAATGAAAGTCCCTTTACCTTAGTGATCAGTAAAGATCCTGTGCTACTCCCAGGGCCCTAGGCACATTTGAGTACAAGTCCTTTGTCAGTTTAAAATATCCCCTGCAGCTTCAGCTAAAGATCTGTCTACTTTTAGACTCTGTAATACTTCGCTCTGTTGGAGATTATTGTATTCCTATGGGGTGCAAAGTATTAGCCTTCTAGGGGGCAAAAAAAACCAAAAGGAAAACATTATCAGTTCGTTAAAAATGTTTATCTCTGTTCACAAAGTTTTAACTACCCTTCAGAGAACAAACAAACAAAAAAGCCCTGATTCTAATTGCAGCTAATTTGCTATAAGGTGGATGCTTTATTGTCATTGTTTTCGTATGAATTAGTCAAGTTTTATACATGTTGAGTTGATATCTGACCCAAGGAATCTATTAATAAAGCTGTTGAATAACTCTAGCAAGAGCATACCACAGCCTAGTAAATGATCAGGTAATAATATGGCATAAACCAACTCATAAGGCTGACACATTCTGAAGCTTTAAAACTGAGATTTCCCAGTGCAGGGACCTGACTGCCTTCATCAGTCACTGGGAGATGAGTTGCTTCTTGTGTGCAGGGCAGACAGCTCATTTCCCACACTGCTTCTGGAGGGAAAAGGGAGTTCCTTGTGCCTTGTGCCTTGCCAGAAAGATGTTCCCTCAGGAGGCTGTGGTTTATGTGCTCTGATTAGGAAAAAGTGTGCAACACATGCAGTCATCTGCCTTCTGGAAGCAAACAGTGAGCCACGTAACCTCAGTCAGACTGAAAGGCTCCAAGGCAAGGGTGTACATGAATTTCCAAGAGAGGGGGTTACCTCTTTGTTTTCTCTATTTTCTTTTTGTTTGTTTTTAGAGGAGAGAGGGTTTGTGGCTAACAGCTAAACCCTTTTGTAACACTTCTGCCTTCCCCACCAGTCTCTAGTTCCGACTCATTGCTCTTATTTGCCTCTTCCCAAGGCCCTTCCTGGCTCATCATTTTGTACTTCTCTCTTGATACTGCACCAGTCAGGTGGATAGGGACCTATCCATGTGTCTGAGATGACTCCTGCCCTTCTTTGAAGAGGCTGCAAAGGCTGCTGAGCTAGTAGGGTATTTTCCTTTCTTCAATCTCACTGCAAAGGCCTTCTCTAGTTCTTTCACCTGCTGAATCCACCCTTTGAAAGCTCTGGCTTAGTCACTTACTCTGCAACAGACTGGGGCAGGAAAAAAGGTTTTTCAGATGATCTCCCCAGTGGAACTGGCACTAGGGGATTATGTAACAACACTTTGAGCTTCTGTGGTCTCTCTTATCCAAGAGGCTCCAAAGGACTTCTAAATTCATTAAGTCCTGATCCACTAGCTTATTATCACTTCTTGGAGGTAAGACCACCAAGCCTTAGAGCAAGCCCTGCAGGTAAATGACAGGTCAGGACTGAGAATGGGGGTGTGTCACCCCCCATACTCCAGCAGTAACAACAAAAAAACGTGGCTTTATCAAAGCCTGTTGATGTGACACTCTGCATTTTACACAGCTTTCACATAGCACTACATGATTTATTTTAGTGCAAATGTTCATGTAAAGGTGCATAACTTGCCACAATCAAAGGAAATTTATTATATTCCTAAGGCAAAACCACTTGAATATTAAATTATATAAACAATCTCAATTTAAATTGTACATAATAATGAGGCTTTAGAATGTAAGGTAAATGGATAAATGATCTCCATGTCCATCTCTCTATTTTTACTTTTTAATTGCAAAGTCTAAAGAAAGAACAGAAAGTAGGGGGAAAAGAATTTGTATCTCAATGCCAGCAATGTAGCCTCTACCACACTCCTGACAGAGATCACTCAATCATGGTAATACATGTGTGCTCAGACAGCTGTTGATGCTTGACAAAATTGACAGTAACCACAGAAGGTCTCTTTGTTATGATATACAACACTGCAAGGACAGGAAACTGAATATTCTAGGAAGCTCATGATGAAAGGAAAATATAAATGTCCTGCACAGTCTTGCTTTGTGAGCACAAATCAACAGGCTGGAGGCTGCTTGCTATTCCAAAGTCTGTCATGGATTTATAGTTTGACCTTGGGAATAGCTCTTCTTGTTTCCTTTACTACCTTTTGCATTACTAGAAGAGGAGTGAATCAGAGTCAGATGAAATTATAATATGATTGAAAGCCAGAAAATGGCCTGTTCCCTGCCATGCCACCCAAAGCGTGGACTGTGGTTATTGGGAAAGAGGCAGAAATAGCGCAGACCTTCTCTCTCATTGTATAAGTTTATGTTGCCTACTTTGAAATAGCAACCTCCTCAGCTCCCAGCCATCAGCCACTGTTGCAACAATAAATAATCAAAATGATGTATTTGCTGGGATTAATGAAGTCTTGCTCAAATAGAAATGGCTGTTCACACTTCCAGGGAAATAGTGACTCATGAACAGGTGGCAAGGCCGGTGCTCAGGTAGAGCTCACCACTGAAATTTCGGGAGGAAGCGGGAGAGTCTGCCTGGTGCTGTCCAGCCCTCCCCACGGTGTGATCTACAGCTCCCTACCACTCAGCTCTGGCTCAGCTGCAGAGGCAGGTGCTGCTCTCTGTGCAATACCACATTCTGTGCATGTTCCCTTGCTCCCTACAAATCACTTCAGGTGAGCCAACAGCCAGTTCAGCCTTTCAAAGCAGCTTGTTCTTATTCCTCAAGAAAGAGCTTATAGCTAGGATTTAATAAGTCTGTAGTGCTTTATATTTTGGAAAAAAAAAAAATCACATTCTGCCCAACACAAGCTATGTAAACAAGAGCAGTGATTATACATTCAAGTGATGAAATGAATGTAATATTTATACAGCAGGATAATAGAATATTTCTGATTCAATTGGTGGCTATTTGTCATAACCAATGGAATTTTTATTTTAGTGCAATAGGCTCTGACATTTTCACCCCAGAGTAATTGTGTTCACAAATTTGGTATCTCTCCAGTCTATCTCCTAGGTATTCTAGCCCAAGATTTTCATGCTGTGCAGCAATTAATTTTGTGAGGCTTCAATGTGTGTTGTGGGGTTTTTTCAGAATTTCACTCGTTATATTCCCCTCACACTATTTTTCAGCACAACTGAAACTGAACTCTATTGGTATTAACAATAATGCAAGGCAATCTGTCTTAGCTAAAGGTTTTCTTCTTCCTTAAATCACTCTGATGATGGCAACTACACGTACTAAAAAAGGACGTGCAGTAATAATACATTTACTTCTTTACTGTCACTTCATATTTCCATTTTCATCTCTCCATTTTCCCATCTCTTTTGTTGTAGAAATATTCCTTTTTCCTTTATTCAGTCCTTATCTAAAAGAAATGAAACACCTCATTCTACACTGCCTTTTTTCTTCCCACACTTCACCTTCACTCTCTCACTATAAGACGCAAAACATCAGGCTCAGCAGGAGCATTAATATGGAGATAGACAGGACTGCCTAGAGCCTTTAATTAGAACCTTCCACATCTGGGTAGAATATGGATTAATGGAAGACCATGCATTGTGGTTGTTTGCGTATTTTTTTCTTTTCAGACAACAAAGAAGAAATCAAAGTCTTCATTATGGATATGTCTATCAGACAAATCCAGTAAAGCACCTACCAGACAGATCACACAACTAAAGCAACTACCTATTCTCTTTGCTGTCTTATGCGCTTGGAAGGAGCTGAGAAATCTGTACAAGCAGCCAAGAAATCACCAGAATGTCTAAACCTGTTTTGCCTAACCATGGAGAGGATTGAACCTCCTAGAACTTTCAAGTTTGAAGTCATAGGAGAGACAAAATATTCTGAGGAAAGGCACATTAATGATGCGGAATATGCACTCAATGAAGAATAACTTTCTGCTGATTCTTTGGTATTGTCTTAAGTATTTAAGACTACATGGGAGAAAGCAATAAACTTCAACCACATCATCCTGATAACGAATATGAGAGATCAAAAGCACTTCCCACCAAAGAGATTTTATTATTACCTTGTCGTTATTGCTGTAGGTCAGAGATCTTGTATGACCTGAGGCAACCCTCCTTGTGCTCAGGACTTTTCCTATTGTGTTTTAATCCCTTTATAAGTCTCTCTGTGGCCTCTGTAATGGATTTTTTTTGTTTTATGTTTCACTCTTCATACTACCAGGAGGATTGCAAAGGTGTACCATCTGTAATATCTATAAGAAAACAATAGGTCCAGGACCTGGAACAAATGACTTTTGTTTCTTATCTTTTCATTGTTTCTTTCCTTTTTCATATAGAAAAAGGTTGTTGTACAGAACAGATGATGAAGATACATCAATGTGTCTGGCTTGGTCCATGCACAAAATTCAGGACTATTGTGTATACAAATCCCAACTTTTGTGGTAGGAATATTTAGACTATAAATGAAGAATTAAAAAAAAAAAAGTCTGGGGGCTAATGAATGTACATCAGTACTGTGGATTTAGTTTGATGCTTCTGGAGGACATCTGCCTTAGAATCTGTTAATCAGTGAGGAGTTACTCCTGCCAGTGAGGAAAATATTCATGCTGCTTTCCACAGGTGAGAAAAGTGACTTAATGTGGACATTCATAAAGGCTACTCTCACAAGGATAATACTAATCTCTTTTATTGTCCAGAGAATAACCCAGCACTGGTTTTCAGGGTGACTCTTTCAAGAAATTTCTATCTTCCTTTTGACAAAGGAAAGAGCATAGAATGTAGATTTTAGGAGCAACCTAAGACCAGATTTCTTTTGCTGGCTCAGTTCCTAGATTTCCAGGATGACAATTGACAGGATGTATCAAGAAGCTAACTTTAATTAAAAGAAAGCAAACAGGAAGAAAGTGTTATCAGGCGTGGGTGAACAATATGGTACTCTCCCCCGAAGAATTTTGAGAAAATGTAAAAATGTATTTTTGCTAATGTTTACAAGGAAAATTTGGAAACTCAAAACTTTAACCTAGTTTTTAAAGTTACAATACACCAGAGTTGTTTTAGGTTATAAGAAATAACACAACAAAATTAAAATGTTTGTTTAAACGTAAATTATTGCGTGGCCCATACCTCTCATGATTATTAATTTTAAAGTACTAAAATAGATTTTGTGTTTCAAAAAAGAATCAAAAAACTTTCTAACGGAAAGACTATGCACAGCTTTTTTCCTTCATGTCTGTGTTAGAACTTGAAGACAAAGCAAGGGCAGGATAGCTCTCCTATGTGGTTAAATCTATTTATTCATCTGTACCTCTCAGAGGACTTATGTCAAATCATTCTAAATAGTAGAAGACTGTTAAAAATGAGTGTTAGTCATATAAAGTGCCAGTGTGTGTATTACTTGTTCCTCTACTGGCTGATTTGCTACAAGATAATAGCCTATTATTGCTACCAGCTGCTAATTAGCTGCTAATTAATAGGTTGATAGACTCTGAAGCCGGGAGGGACCATTAGCTCACACAGTATGACCACAGAAGTTTTAACACATCTCACCCAGGCTACCAGAACTTGTGACAGGCTGTTAAAGCCAGTCCTTGGCAGCAGCAACCACACTGCTGAAGTCATCTAGAAATGGAAAACCTCCTGGTGCTTTCACAGTTATTCCAATATTTTACCACCATCAGTGATAAATATTTAGACCTTGATTCTCACTGAATGTGTTTGCAGCTATTAGTTGTTCTCCACCAGGACAAAGAGCTTTTTATTATCTGGTATTTTCTTCTGACAAAATTGTTCTTCTGACAGTATTGTAAACAGGGTGCCTCTCCATCATACAATTCACAAACTAAATTGGCTGTTCCCATTGACTGTCTGCCACAAGATTTCTCATTAATCTCTGGAATTATTTCCTACACTCTCTTCACAATTTTATTAACTTTTAAAAAAAGCAGCGAGACTAGAACATCTGGGAGGTTTTACTAGGTGCAGGATTGAAAACAAGCTTTATGCATCCATCACACAAAAATGTCATCTAGATATTGTCTTGAATTTGTTAGAGGTGATGAGGCAGTTTACCACACTGTTAGATGCTTCACCACCCCATCATTCAATCTATTAAGCAGTATCTTCATTTAGTAGGGACTTTTTTTGAAACACAAAGGAAGGTGATATACCCTGCACTGAAAATGGCTTTAGTTTTTTGTAAGAACATGCAGATAATCATTCCTTTGTCAAGTCCCGAACAAGGGGAATGTGTCTTCAGTTTCAGTGTGTGACTCAGAGGTGATGGAAGAGGAGGAACAATTTCCCTGGAAGCAGACTAGCATAAGCACAGCACAGAAACCCTGGCTCCCCCAGTTCTTGCTCAAAGGCACTTGATTTGGCCCTCTGATTCCTTTAGCCTTTATTGTATCTTCCAGAAAAGGTCACATTTTCATTTTCTGTGGCACTAACTCTGAGGAGATCCAATGTGATTTCCTTTTGTACTTCATGTTCTCTTTCCTTCTCACTCCACTCCCTCCTGGCACTGGTTTATCTTATTTATTTATGTGTAATTTATGGAATATTTTTAGGTTCACGTGTGGAAAGTTATACATTATTACATGCTTGATTGCATGCAGACTTGTGTGATTATAAGAAATTAAGCAGAAAAGTAAATTGGTTCACAACTTCTTTTCTACCACTGTTATCATTCTCAGTGTCCTACTATCATGTGGAGAGCAGTGACATAAAGGGTACTTTATTTTGTGTGCATTATTCTCATGAGACAGACATGAAAATGTCACTGCCTGGGTGAACTAAAACACAGTGCTGGGGATGCAGTGCCAGATTACACAACCAGGTACAAAAAAAAGGTACATTCAGCAACACACAGTAGACAGGGTTACTACAGGCTCTTAAAGTTTCGGTGTGCTCTTCTCTTAAGTCACCTGGACGCTGAATGTTCTAAAGAATCCATAGATATTTTCAACTTTGTTTATTAAGAAATTTTCATCACAAAATAAATTAACCAGCAAGGCTAAACCACTGAATGTTTTATTTTAGTCCTTTCATAGCTTCTCAGCTACCCATTTAGATTTTTGTCAACCATGGAGGAACATACTCCTTTTTCTTCAGAAAATATAATGAAATGTTATCAGTAATATAATAAATCCCATAACATCCTCCTTTAAGAAGAAATATATATTCTGGAATACACATGTGCACAGGGTTAGCTTATTAATATGCTTTTGTGCAGACTGGTTTGGTTTCTTCAGCCTGGCTTTACTGCATAAATATTCTTATCAGCCACCTGTTTTCTGGTCCAGTCTTGTAAGCTGAAGTTCCTGTAATTAAAAGGTATATGTGAATTCTGGGAATACAAAGCCTTTAAAACAGGCGCATGCTGAGTGAAGGGTTGTACAGTAACCACCATGGTGTGGTCACCTCAGCTGACAGAGCTTGAAAGCTGCCAGTGCTATGGGTTCAGATCACTGGAGCTCAGCAACTGGTTTCCCCACATGGGTTGGCCTCATATAAACATTTCCATTCTTTGGAACAGAAACAATGAATGTGGTGCTGCAGCCATTACTGGGGATAGCAAAACATAAAACGTGAACTGCATCGTGTGCAATCATTACTGGTATAAACAGCCAAGAACATTTCCCAGTCCACTGGCTATTTTATTAAGCCATAATATGCATCTTTTGTCCCAGTTTTCGACAGCAAATCCCTGTGTCCCTATTTCATGAAACACAGTGGTGCAATGATTCACTGGCTTCATGCCAGGAGCTAATAGAAAAGCCAGAAATTCTGTTTAAATCTTTTGTACCCAGCTAAATTCTTAATATAGTTTAAAAAAGTACTACTTGCTGGTCCATGGGGACCTAAGAACAGTACTGAGGATGCGTGGTACATAATTTAAAGAAAGTCCTATGTGATGGGAATTGCCCTGTACCTCTGGACTCTCTGATCAAGACCCGCATCCAACTGATGGAGAGGGCACAGGTCAAGTAGAGACAATTGTGTCTATTATTTACTGCTGTTCCCTCTTTAAGACATTTTTTGAACTGTTCCTCTAAAATATTGTTCCTGAATATTGTGTACCATTTTTTTTCCACGATAAAATATGGAAATCAAATAATTTGTTGGAGCACAACAACCCAATAGCTCCCAGCAGAAACCCCCATCACATATGTATATATGCATATAAATATAAATATATATATATATAAACAATTTATTCTCTCCTATGAGTAGGAAATAACAAATTCAGACACAGGGGAAGGATGTTAAATTGTTTTTATTACATTTCTTTTAAATATAGAGTATGCCAGTTCAGCTCTCCGAGGCATTAACTGAAAAAGCCCAAAAACAACATAAACAAATTCAAGCACAAATAAAAACAAATCCAGCACTTACAAACAACCCCACAGTAACCTGACTTCTATTTCCAAGTCAGGGTTGTGATCAGAGAACTTACTATTTGAAAATTAATTTTTTATTCCTTATATTTCCCTTTTTCTGGGTATAACATCTCAGGATTTTTTTTTTTTGACAGTCAGAATAAGAGTTTTGTAATTATTTGTTGTTAGATATACATAGAAAAGAAACACCAAAGGAAAACTTTGAAACTATTGAAGGAAATGCAAAAAAATAAAAGAAAACCTATTACAGCTGCAAGGTTCAATAACAATAATTAAGGACCTTATTGCTGATTATATTACAGAGTTGTAATTGGTTTTTTGTACTGAATGCTTATGGCATGTACTTTGTCTCTGTAGCACCTATCACCTCTGTGGGAAAACACCAAATCTATTAAAGTAACACCAAAAAAAAGATATAAAAAGGTATTATAAGCAAATTTCTCAGATGACCTAAAAAAGGCTCATTATTTCCCAGCAAAGTCAGTAACAACCTCACACACTCTACCAGGAAGGTCCCAAAATTATTATGGCTAATATCAGAAGATCAGGTCCTTTAAATATTTGAAAAAATCTGGTCTTTCTGTAGAACTTGCTGGCCTGGTTTTGAAAGAAAATCATTACCAGCCTTTTCAAAAAGGCAGCCATCTACTGTAGCCTGCAATAGTCTTATGTTGGCTCCAAAAGGCATCTCCTGGCACTTGCTCCGCTGCTGGTCTCCAGATTGTCATTTTCTGGAGTAGATTAGTCAGCAAATTGTGTGCTGATTCATTTATAACAGCATACAAAAGAGATGGATCAAACCTTGACAGAGGAAACAGAGAGACATATTAGTGGGAATGTGGAATGCACTGTGTGTTTTTCAATAGTAAATTAAAATTGGACAAACCTGATACCTTTCTGTTATTTTTAATTAGAGAATGGGTTTGGGGTTTTGTTTATTTGTTTTTTTAGATGGAAATGGGAGAGAGGCTAGGAGAAAAAACCCTGAATTATTACTCTCTTTTGTGTTGCCCTTGACAACCTGGTCACAAAGTCCTGCCATATCTGATGCCAGCAGCATTTGGTTCTGATGCAGACACAGTGAGAAATACAAAGTTAGGGCAGAAATATGTTCACTTTCTGCCTAGGACTGAACTTGTGCAGGTTTTCCATGCTTGTTCTCCTGGCTCGAGATACGAAGAGTTGTAACAACTTAAAGGGAAAGGAAAGGAAGAGATGAAGAGTGTTTCTATGGACATTTACATGACAGGCTGGAGATTTTATTGTGCACAGTCCAGTGGAGACATACTGCAGAGATGCTGTCTTGCCTATTTAAAAAGGGATGGCTGAAAAGAGATCCAAATCAGCCACTGACTAATCCAATGGTTACATTTAGGAGACTGGGATATGAGAGAGCCAACTTTAGTTACTGTCTTGGCATCCAGTTACTTATATGACCTTAGACAATGAAGGAATTGCTCTGTAAAGTTCCTCATCTATTAAATGGGGCTAGAAGTATTTCCTGACTTAGTAGTAGTTGTTGTGGGGAAAAATACATTAAAGTTTACAATATCTTCAGCTCCTGCTTTAAAAGGGTCTTTGTGAGCATCATTCTTCTGGAAGCTGTCATGGGATTTAATGGAAACTGATGATTTCCAGTAAAAAATTTAGTGGCTATTAAATTTATCTAAACTTTTAATGGGCTGTGTATGGTTTCATTCTAGCTGCTGTATCTGGGAAACTTGGTTTATTATATTATTTGATTTCTAAGTTTTTTCCTACCTGCAACTTCAGGTCTTATGTTGCTTAAACACCCTTCAACTTCTAGTGCTCCAGAAAAAGACTTTCAGTGCTAAGGAAATACACCCTATCCATGCAGGAGAGGAATCCTACTTGCCCAGTTTGGGCTGTTAGTGCTGAAGGACACAGCTGTTCAAAGTGTGCAGTTGCAAGGCTGAAATTGTGTCTTGCCCACTGCCATAGCCGGTGCCTCCCACGCTCATCATTAAACTCAGTTTAACAGATGTGTGCTCACACAAAAGCTGGGGACCTTACAGCTCAGCACTCTCCTGGATTTAGTTCTAAAAAAATAACCGCTGTTAAAAGGTTACAAAAAATAAGTGGAATTGGGACAGAATGAGAAGAGAGCAAGGAGAGGAAAACATCTCGGAACCCTTTTTCATTTAAAACGTACTCTTTGGGGAAAATGTCACTTACTGCAGATAAAAATGCAGTGCGTTGCTGAGCAGGCGTAAGTAATTTTGTCTAATTACTACAAATGGGTTTTCCATGTATGCGAACCAGCTGGGATTACTGAATGGTGAAAACATGTAGGATGAAGGTAGATTTGGAGAAGGCAGAAAGAAATGCTTTTAATAGCTGATTACAGCAAGTACTCTGGGGTAACAGAGACATTGAAAATGATCTTAGGCAGTTTTATAAAAAGAAGTTATTTCAACAAGATGTTTTGAATAGCCTTTAGGAGACACATGAAAAAAAAAGTAACATTTGCAATGGTTTTGTAAACCTCTAAGCATAAGAAATCCACTAAAACCAGGAGATGCATTGCAAGTCCCATGATCACCAATGTTTCCAAGAAGTTGGCTGGCTGTTGTTAGGATAGACTAGTTAGGTTACGTCAGAAATATGCTTTCTGATGTTAAATGATTAGTGACAAAATTTAGTGGGGAAAGAAAAGAGAAAAACTGATTTGCAATAATTTGGTTTTTTGGAACTGAACTAGAGACATGCCAAAGAATCTTATGAGTTCTCGCAGATTTCTGTGATTCAGCAGTGGAGGAAAACTATAAAGAAGGCCATAAGAAAGGGAATCAGAGCTGTTTGCAACCATACTGATCATACTAGCTAGGGCAATTATTATTCATATGCATCAGCTTTTGGGTGGTCCATTAGAACTTGAAGGACTGAAACCATACCATGATCCAAGTTCCCAAGCAGTAGCCTGATAACATTCATACCTAGAAGTTAGGCAGTTCTGATCTTCTCCTACAGAGGATGGCAACTATACACCCTTTGGCCATCATCATGCTTTCTTTGGCTTTCTCCTCCAGCGTTCTACGTTTGACTGTCAACCCCTTAGTGCTGCTGAAGCATTGAGCAAACAGCATCTGCCTTGACAAAAAGAGGTGAGCACCCCTCTGATGCATGTGCTGATTGAGACTCTGACACTGTGTGTGGTTTAGTACCTTACTCTGTCCAAGCTGAGATGCCCATCAGCTCCTTCTGTCTGTGGAGGGCCTTGGGAGCGCAAGGCTCACCCTGTTTGTCTGACATTTTGACATGCAGACGGTGAGATATATGATTCTAAAAGGTCAAGGACAAAAGCATGTTGCTACAGGTAGGTAGACATTATCTCCTCTGTGTGACGCAGTGCTGTCAGCAGCACTAAAGATACGTGCTGAGGAAAGGGGTATCTATGTTTTAATCTATCTTATCTCAGCTAAGACAGGTGATGCATTGTTCTTTGAGCAGCAGCACAGTGGGACCCATCCTTCATGCACTATAGTACCTGAGAACCATTTCAGTGGTTTATGGCACCTCATAGAAGGTCAAGATTTGGTGGGGAAAACAGGAATTGGCCTGAAAAACAGATTGGTTCTATAAGAGGGGAGAGACAAATTATAAATATGACAGATGTGTTGGACATGGTTATGCCAGTGTGTTTTAGAAAGCCGCTGGTTCCCAGCTAGAAGCTGAATTTCCCCTTCACTTGAAGCACAATCTCTGATCATAAGTGCATTTCTAGCTCCTCACACTGTGGAGTAATCCAGGGTGGATTGCAGCAGCTGTTTCCCTCCTTGTTGCTGTGCACAAACAGCCACATGCACACTGGCAGCTTCTCACATCCTCCTGCAAAGCCATCGGTACTGAAACTGCCGCATTACCACAGCACAAGGGTCCTTGAGTTTGCTCTATGGATATACGCTGAGCCCTGTTCAGAAGGACCCCAAACACTCTGCAAACTTTGTCATGGGCCTAATGGTATCTCGGAGCAGAAAGTATGAGTATGCACCTGCAGCTGCATTGCAGTTACGCTACATGTACTCTTTTATTCCTTTTTTTTAATGCCAAGACCACCAGCAATGTGACAGGATTGAAAAGAAGGCTTTGGAGTACTCCGGACAACAGCTTTCTCTGGAGTGGATGACTTGACCTATGACTGGATATGTAGTGTTGCTATGTCAGGTTCAGGACCTGAGGAAGGAAGGATCTCAGAGCTCACAGACACAGCAGAGGAAACAGCAGAGCAGTGGGTAGTACTTGAACTTGTACTGTCAGAAGGCAAGGGTTAACTCTCCTTCAGTTTCTTCCTATACAGCCATAATACTACACACAAACATGTCTCAGGGAAGCAGCTGCCGTCACTGAACTCTCTTTTTCCTCTCTTAAGCAGGAAGTCTCTTAAACCAATGTCATGGCTTAGCACAGCTTGGGGTTCTAGTTAAGAAAAAAAATCCCACCAGAACTAAAAGGAAACAAAACCACTACAACCATTAAGTTGTGAATCGAACTTCATTGCTTCTGCTGCCCAAGGCACTGTCCTTGACCTTGGCTAGAAGGACAAATTGTCCCATGGGTCTTTAAAGGAGCCATAGGGTGGGTCCTACGCTCACCATCTATAATAATGTGGATCCCCCACGAGCTTCCTCAGCATCCAGAGAAGTGCCAGACCCACTCCTCTTCCCATGCCTGACTCCCACAGCTTCCCCTCTCCCACATTCCGGGGTTGCCAAGCAACCTCCTGTGAGATGAGTGAGCAAGAGCTGTCAAGTTTGTTATTTTTTTTCTTAAAGCATCAACGTCTCCTATGTAACCGAAAATTTGTAAAAGAGGATTAATTGTTGGTTGAACATCACAATTAGGCCTCATCTCCCCACCTCTCCCCATTCCGTCATTTGGTGTCCCATAGTTTCAGAGGGCCCAGGAAAGGGCTGCACCTGAATACATGGAATGAAATAAAGTTTGAAGCCTGCTCTGTTTTTCACATTTTCAGCTGGTTTAGAAGTGAGTGGACCAGCAGGGTCTCCCACACTGTTGAATTTGGAATCTGAACCACTGCAAGAAATTGAAGCCACAGGAGGTCGTCTTTGCTAAAGGCAGTGAAATTATATGTATTTAAAACTGAAAGAAGATGTAGGTACAGCTACAATAAATTTCTCATAGTGACTGGCATGCCTAGTCTGTGCTCACTGGGGCTCTTCTCAACTGACCTTAAAAGGTGACAAAATAACTGTAGAGCAGGGGAGAGGTGGCATTGATATCTGAAGTCACTTAGCATGAAGTAGTCATGAAGTAGTCTTTGAATAATGAACAAACGTGTTCACTAGCACGTTTATGGACCAGCATCTCAAGTGTCATCTGCTGCTACCTTACGGGAGCACAGTCTTTGCTTACTGGTTGTATTCAAACAACTGATGAGTAGTAATGGAAATGCAGGCTTGTAATTCACAGGCTTCACAAATTTGCACCGAGTTTGCATTCTCTCTACATTACTTGCCCTTTTTTGGCTTCTTTGGAAAAAAGAAAAGGAAGTCAGTCATGGATAAGAAGCAAAGGTTTTGGGGCTAAAAAAACCACACCAGTGATAATTAGGGGAAACATATAAATGCCAAGTGAGATCTTTGTTCATCCAGTGGTAAATGGCGGAGTGAGAAGGAGGAGTTTTTGAACTATTCACAAACCTGGGAGAAAAGAGCTTGAGTTTTTAGTTTGTTGTCTCCTTTTTAATCAGATTTACTCGCTGTGCATCATAATAAGATGGTGGTGCACTTTTTTTTGAGGTAGAACATATACTCCTTGCAGTAAGGAACAGTCATTAGCAAAATTCTTCCTCACAAGTTGCCCTCCTTATCTTTTTCACTATCTGTGCAGGGATTTATACAATTTTCAATCTAAACATGCAAGAAGTTCAGGTAATGATAGAGCAGGTGTACCTTGAGAGGATTAAATTATGGGAGTCAATAAACAATTATGGGGTAGCAGCTGGATGATTGAAATAATGTTAGCAGTACTTACAGTTACAGGAATAATGGTTTTTCTGCTCCATGTGGAGGTCTTTTAACGTCCAGAACATAAACTTACAAATTCAACTGTTTTTTGGGTTTGAAACTTCACGAATTAGACCAGTCTTGTGGTTATGTGACCCTGGTGTTGTCTTAGACTCTGGTAAGGTCTAGTCTTTACAGTATTGAAAGTCCATAGTGTGACAGTAGGGGACAAAGATGATGCTCATGGAAGAAGATGAAATAATTTACATTTATTTCAGCAACATTTCCATGATGCCATCACGACTCTTAAACAAGAAGAATTTCCCACTGAAGTCTGAGAAAATCTGGTTCTGAACAATTGTGTCTTCTGTCAAATATTAGTGTGTTAATCCCTTATACATCAACATGTGTTTATGCAAAAGGTGGAAGGAACAGTCCCACTGTTGGACATGACTTTAAGGACCTGAACTCTTCAGAATGTCAGAATTCAACAGAATCATGTTTCAGAAGTAGCTGGCACCATCTCAGCCCTTTTTATGGCAGGGTACATTTGCTTTTTCCACTTGTGGTTACCTGATCTCATTGTCTGGTACCAGTGTCTTTAATGAAGGCATGAGCAAGCTTTGGGGCAAGCTGTTAAAAACAGACAGTACAAGAAATCACTTTGAATGTCAGAAATACCAGTGACAATGAGAGGACACCCCGAGCACTGTGGTACTTTGAGAGAGGCATCAAGACCATTAACAAATACAGCTGAAACTTTTTAAAAAGGGTAGTACTGACGGCAATTTCAGCATATTCACGCAGGATTACAATGAAAAAAATAGTATTTTTCTTAGGAAGTTCAGATGAAAAATAATCTGTAATATACAGTGCTACATAATTTAGAACGTTAATGAAAGAAGAGTCTAAAACTGATGATTGAATCTTGCACTTAAGCCACAGGACAAATGAGCTCCCTCAGCTCTTTGCTTTTTGCAACCTTTGGAGTATCTTTCTGTCATCCAGAATATGAGAACAGATTCTTCAAAGTGTAAATCTGGGTGTGCATTGCCAGTGTATGAATTAAAATAGACTGAACGATAGAGGTGATGTAGCAAGCAGTTCATCAGCTTTGCTTTTCTGAGCTTGCTCTTGACAAAATACACCAAAACCAAGAAAAAAAAAAGTAAAAGTAGCTAGAAAGGAGGATGCTCTTCTGACAAGATATACTTGGTTCTACAGATTTCTTCCCTAAAGTTCAAAAAAGGCAATGTCAATATCTTGCAGCGTTGACAGGTAAATCACCACTGCAGACAGACCATAATGGTATTATGCTGTTTCCCAAGACACTTGTCTGTGTCCCTCTAAACAAGGTGAAAATTCTAACTGTGGTGCCATGCCAAAATGCTTCTTTATGTACAAAAAGCACTGGGGCACTTGAACTTCCTTCAGGATGCATCTTATATCAGAACCTGTCAAATTAAAACATGACAGCCTTGACTGCTCAATTGCTTTCAGTCACTTCTAAAAGGCTGATATCCAGCATCTGGTGACTGAATGAAATGTGTTGAATTTGGTTGTTCCTTGGCAAAGTCTTCTTCTGAGTGTATATGAAAGTGGAGAGTGAATGTACAGTATACTGACCTATTGATGACTCCAGCTGGAAAAGATTTATCCAGGGCTGTTATGTGATCCATTTCTCAATTCTCTGTAGTACTTTATTAAATAAAACCCATGGTGGAAAAAAGAAATCTCTTCCAAGATATTATTTTCCCTCTAAAAATCTCTGCCTTGAACAGAGGAATGTCCTTTTAGATATGAATCTTTGGCAAAGGTTTTATTATCTCAGAGAATATACTTTGGGGATCAGGACCTCGCCTAACAAGACAGGATTTATCTGTTGTTTCCACTTGAAGATGGAAGCACTGCAGATAGTTGCCACACAAACTCATCACTAAGATTGCTTTTTGGGGCCAAAACATCTTTGATTTTGCATATTGGCACCAAGTCTGGATCTAGGATGTGTTCAAAGAGAAGTCTGATTCCATGGGGCTTAGTTATGGGACCACTTCCGTGTGATGTGGAGACAGCACACCCTTTGGATCACCTGCTGTGCCAAAGACAGCAGACCTCACCCAGGTCTAACCATCAGGTTAATGCCTGATGGCTTGTAGTAATCAGCAAGAACTCCAATAAAAACTAGGACAATTCTCAAGTTCATGGACACTCCTTGATCAACTAAGAATGGACAAGGAGGCCTCAGCCCTAGTACAGATGACAAACGATCTTGCTGATCAGTCACATTAGTCTGGAGTAGCTTTTATGAAGTTGGATGCCCAGTAGCACATTACAATGTGTGAGAGATGTGAAAAGGCTCTCTGAAGAGTGAAAAAACAAATACTGCTGAGCCACAGACTGACTTTGAAGGTTAATTGGACCTTTAGTTTTAGCTGCTGTCACAATAGATCAGTCATGTCATGCTGTAATCAAAACTAACACCTTCCAGCAGGCTTGTTAACTATTCTAACATAGGAGGTAATTGTTTCAGTAATAATGGCAAAGGTAAGGAATATTCCTTTGTGTGTTGCAGACATTTACAGCAGCAGAACCACCTGTCCCCTGGAATTATGAGCTGTTCTGTTTGTGAAGGAATGGCCTGATTTTTAGTTTGTTTGTTTATTTGCTTGTAACACACATAGAAGTCTGGCTGAATCAAAGTAATTCATGGCAAAAGGTCAAAAATAAAGAGCTGCTTGGTCCACAAGATGTCAATAAGACTTATGAATAAAACTACAGCCTGCAAAAGACTGTGGCTGTATGTTTATATTGAAATATATTGTATTCAAGTATATTAAAAGATAAGCCTAACAAGTTCTCAGACAGAACTGAGGATCTGAAGATAGAACAATTTATTCCACAGAGGCGTGTCTTCAAGGAAGACTGAAAACAAGCTTCACCCACACCACAACCATGTTATACAAGAGGCTCATGTTTTGGACCAAGGGGCACAACAGAAGAAGGAAGGCTACATTCCTTTTAGCATTTTAACACCTCCTTTGTGTAGCTCTGCCCAGGAACACCTCCCAGTGAGCATCTCCTGACATTCCCAAGGCTGTATGGTGCCTTAAGCTTATCACTGATACAGCAGCAGATTTGCCAGCCCACCTATTAGTCTTTTCATGTAGTTCTCCCTTGATTGGAAGGTTTCCATGTTTCTTTCGGCATGACTTGTTCAGGAAAGGGTAAGAAATTAAATGGCAAATACAACACTAAAAAGTATAGATGTGAAAGGAGATGCAAAGGAAGCTTTCATAAAATTTTAATACTGATTAAAAATATTTTAACAGACTATGACAAATCCAAATATTGTATTCTAGTGACTCTGAATTGTGTTATTGAAAACACCATTTTCCCAATATCTATATGTACCATAAAATAGGGGCACAGTCTTGCTTATAGTATATTCAGTCTGAACAGACTTCTTCAGAGAGGGAAGCATGGCAACAAGACTTGGCACAAAGATTAAGGAGCCAACCAAACAACAGTTTTCAGGAAGTTCGGTGCATTCCACTGAAAGAGATATGTCTGAAGATGATTCTTTTCCATGACGAAAAAAAAAAAAAAAAAGAGATTTCCTAGAAAAATGAAAATCTTCATAAATGTTGTTTTGCTCATGATTGCATTTCCAATTCACAGTGTTGTATTTGCAGACATATATGCCCCTCATCTATATATAAGGGACATATTTATTTTGTGAAACTATAGCAAGAGTTGTTAAGGCAATTGGAAGAGAATTACTGTAATGAAGTGGTAAAACTCTGTAATATAGTCTGTTAAAAAAAAAAGAAGAAAGAATTAAAAAAAATTAAGAAAAAGCATGGGCAGAGGTGAAGAAACTCATAGAACAAAGATGCAATTCTTCTTCAAGACTGAGGAAGGAAGAAAGACAAAGCCATGGTGAAAAAGGAAGTCTGATCTCTGTTTAATAAGACCGTGTTGCTACATAGGCGTGACACAAGAATAAACGTGTTTTACATCCAGTACCTTTAGGGCTGAGGGCTCTTTTAGCCCCCTTCATAAATCTGTTCCTGAAATTAGAAAACAAAGTGCTTCGAAGTAGTTTTGGTCCTCGAGCCCGTGATTCAGGTGTTGTGAACATCCGTGAGTTCCCCCTTCCTTCAGGCTGTTTTCTTTGGCAGCTGCTCAGTTTTCCCACTCAGATTTGTGTGTTATATTGAAGGCTGCTGATAAGTTGCTGCATACACGGCTGGCTTGGGCATCTGCTGCTTGAACCTGCTGGCAATTTCCTGGTAGGGAGGGATTAATTCTCCAAAGGAGGGAAAAATCTGTGGTTTATAAATATATTCTTTACTACTCAACCTGCAAGAAACTTGAACTATAAAGATATTTTTCTACTTTCTTCTGTACAAACTCATTGCCTAGTTTTTTTACTTTCTTCACTATTAGTAGATGCTTTTCTCACTATAGCTGCAGCTGACCCCTCTTGGATGGATCAAGTGTCAGACAGTGCTTCACCTATAATTTTCTTGATTTTAGAGGGCAGCTCTGATTCCTTTGCTCGACCAGAAACATCAAGTTTCTCTGAGTGTAGAACAGCAGGGATAGAGATCCAGAAGCAAACTATGAGCTACCCAACCCAGAGCCTTCACCTTTGTTTCACACGTGAGGCTTGTACTTTGTGGAAAAACCTCCCATAAAACCATCCTCCACAAGTCTGGCTACTCTTTTCCTTGGGCAGAAAGCACAGTGTGCCGTGCTGTGAACCCCATATTCCCCTGAGATGTAAGAAGAATTACTGGCCTGGAAAAGGCAAAGTACTTCTCTCTGAGCCACAAGCTGGATGGCAGCCACCTCCAATGCACGTGACTCTGGCAGAATCATAGAATGATTTAGGGAATGACCTTTGATATCATTGAGTCCAACCATTAACCCAACACTGCCAAGTCCACCACCAAATCATGTCCCTAAATGCAGCAGAAACCTGTTCTACTGAACATACATGGGCTTGAATGATTGCTAACTCAGATCCAGGGCATCTCAAGTGGTGATTTCTCCACTTGTTACCTTCTACATCATCCTCCCTATCCTTCTGCACCTGTCTTGGCTTGAAAGAACTGGGAGGTTCCCTTACATCCTGCAAGGCAATCCTGCTTGTCATGCTCAGTATGTAAACTGGGAGAAAAGATGACCAGGGACCACTGGTCAGGGACTGGCTGGGCATCAGTCAGTGAGTGGTAATTTTATTGTGCATCACTTGTTTTGTATATTCTAATTCTATTATTATTATTATTACTATTATGATTACTGTTGTTGTTCTTATTACACATCTTTTTTGACCCCTGAAAAAGGGTTGGAAATTTCATAACTAGAAAATTCCCAATCTCATAATTTCTAATTCCCTTTGCAACAGCAGGCCCTGCAAAAAGACATTCTCCCTCCAACTGAGCCTCTAAGGAAGAGAAAAAGAGAAATCTGGGCAAGCATCGCTCTCTAATCAGCAATAAGTCTTCCCTATGAAGCTCTGGAAAGCCTGATTAAAAGCAGATGTGGGTAATCCTAATGAGGGAAAAAATTACAACTTCTGGGAGAATTAAAAGTTCCATGAAGGCCCCTTGACTCTGTAGCAGACCTTCACACAGGGTTAATAGATTTGGGCAGCCAGCAAGCTATGTTTTCACAATGCTTTTATTAATCACAGGGGCTGTGTGTTGCACTGCAGGATGAGCAGAGGGGACGGGTTAAAGTGCAGCCCTCACAGTCCTGAGAGATTTGTCTTCCAGGTATCCATGTGGTTGCAGGTATCCCTTTTTTCAGTGTTCAGTATCTCCCCGAAAAACCTGAGGGTAGAAGAGAAGGATTCTGCCAAGCAAACGTGCTGAAAACAAACCGTGGCGAGGGGGGACAGTTTTACTCTTCCAAATTGGTAATGCTGTTGGGTCTCTGCCAGCTAAGGGGCTGAGGGGTGATGTGTTCCCTTCAGACCCTTCTGGCAGGGAAATGGCAGAAAAGTTTCCAAGAGTAATTAAAATTTATCTTCAGCTACAGGAAAAACAAAACACACAGGGAATGCTGTAACTGGCAGCACTGTGAACAGGATATTTGTGTTTATAAAAAGAAAAGAGCAGTTCACACGTCAGCAATGGAAGCAGCTTCAAAAAGCATTAGGGGGGAAAAAAGTCACCCTTCAAGACTCTCCAGTTGGAAACTTTTCTCAGCAGCTAAATGCAGTGATTTTTAACTGCTTTTAAACTTCCGGGTCCTACCAAAGCTCTCTAGAAATGAGGATTTAATGTGGACATGTGGCTTCCATGGACTGCATTCACATGTATGAACTGGCATTTCTACAGGTGCCCAACAGCGTTGCCTCAGATATAACTGTAGATCATAAATGGCCCGTAGACCACAGAACTCCACTCTTGCATTTGGCTGATCTATTTATCAGTCTCCTCATCAAAAGATTATCTGAACATCCCCGCAACATGTTCATCCTTACCACGTTCCCATAAGACAAGGTGATACTTCAGACCATATTTCAAACTAGATATTTCTAACAGTCATGGATAATCTTCTATATCTTTTCATCACTAAAATACCTTTGTCCAGATTGTTTCACTGTTAAGAGTCAGGTGACATGACATGACATGGTTAAGAGTTTTCTCTCAAAAATTTTCTCGCTAAAGAATTTTCTCTCTTTCATTTTAAAATGCAGTTTAATTGTAACTGTACTTTTGACAAAAGAGTTATTCCGGATGAATTTTTAAGCTAAAAATGAGCCAATGTTGTCCAAAAAATTGCTTTGACACCCATTAAAGGAAGAAAAAAGTGTTTCAGTTTGAAGTGCCTTTGTATTTAAACATTAAGCCAATTTTAGTCGTCTTTTTTTTGAAGTCAACATCTAAATGAATATTTTATGATTTTCATTTTGAGCCTTTTCAGTGGGCCCTGACAGAATACATTTTCGTGTGACCAGTTTGGAGGAAGATCTGTTATTTGCATTTTTCAGGTTTAAGGTGGAGTTTTTAAAATAGAAGCTTGAGTTTGGTTTTCTTCAGAGGTGAAATTTTGTTTCCCTGACTCAATTTTCCCTGTCCTGTTCACTTGGGAGATAGTTAAATAAACAAAAAAGCTTTACTATTTTAAAATATCTCCTGATGTTCATTGTAAGTTTTTTAAAATGGCCTCCACATAGCACAGCCTCACAGCTATGCAAAATACAGAATAATTTTGCATATTTGGATATGCATTTACATCCTAGTTAAAGTGATTTCTTTTCTAAGGTAGAATATACTTCAGAAAGCTTTGAGGAAAAAACAGTGGTCTTAATGGTAAATTATTTTGTGCACCTTGGATTCCAAATTTGCAAATAGTCTTAAGAGACGCTTTTTCAGATCTTTATCTGTATAATATAAGGCATTTATCTGTAAACTTTGGGGGTTCTGTAAATTCATCAAAAGGAGCATGGATTGAAAAAAAATGCATCAAATAGAGTAGGAAGTCTCCAGAAATACTGTGTATAATCAAGAGCACCTGTACAATCAAGCAGCCTTCTTAAAGCTGGAGAGAGGCTGTTATGAAAACGTTTGGTGATCCAGAACATGTCTGTGCAGAAGAAAAGTACATACTGTTTCCTAATTTAAACAAAGAGGAGAATTAAGGAAAGGCACTGGACATGAGCCCAAGCTGACTTTATAAATTATTAAGTGATAATAATTCAAAATTACTTCTAGTCTGCATAACTTAGGCAAGTAATCTACCCACTATGTTTTGTTCCTCAGAGAACAGTCCTTCTAATGTAAGCACTTGAACTTCCTTATCACGTCAGCAGCAGCAGGTGTTCTTGAAGACCTCCTGGATGATGTTCTCTCCTGAAAGGAAGTCTTTAGCCTTCAGCTTTTTCGTCTGCAGACTATTTCAACCAGTGCCACTGCCGGGCAGAATAGTTACTGTGTTTGCTGTGATTTTGATGGTGAAGATATAACCACAAGAAAACCACAGTGGAGATTTGGTGTTTATCTGACCACACCAGCTAGCAGAGCATTTCCTATAGGATTTGTTGAAGCAGAAAATAGAGCAGTTTGTTGGCTGATATTTGTCTGCTATGCAATGCAGCTCATTCGCTCTAACACAGACACATTTACCTCCCAACTGTGTTTACACATCAGCTAATTTCCACTTGCGGCTGATGCTGTTTATAAGGAAAACCACGCAATTGTTCCTAACAATTCTCTAAAAATAAATGTGCCGCCTTTACTGGGGTAGTTAGAATTCTAAATAGCGCATTTCGTGATCATTTATAATGCAACAGCCTTAATGAACAGTGCCAAATCAGTCTTAGTATTCTTGAACTACCCATTGCGTAGTTCCTCTCTCTTTTTCCATTGCATTTATGGAAAGAATAACAATAAATCCCATTATATTTAGAAAATTCTTTTTTTATCCAGAATGAATCAAAAGGATTAACAGCCCTCCACACAGTGCTCAGTCTAGAAAAAGAAAACATCAGCCATGATGGGAATTAGAGCAATTACTGGAGCAGGATTTATCTGTATTTATTTATTTTTGATGCAGATATTACAGAAGAACAGAGTAGGATGTAAAATATTCTGGGTCACAACCAGAACTGCAGAACAGAATTTGCTCAGCTATTTAGCATTAATGATTATTCTTGAAGAAAATTGACATGAGCATTTTAATGACATGAATCAAAAATTCCTTTTTTAAAAGCTTCTCTGGAAGGTAATAAGCTCAAAAGACGTGGCCCTAGTAGCAGTCTTTGGGTATTGACTCAGTATGGATCTGTAGGTTAAACTATCCTCCAAGGCTCAACAGGACCACTTACTTCTATTGGGAGGGACTCCATCCTAGTCCCCTAACTAGCTCCGTGATAAAGGTTACATACTCTTCAGCATATTTGATGTGCGCTTTTCACTAGAGCTGAAGCAATTGAATCCAGTGCTGTGAGTTCTTCTTAAAAGGGACACTGGCTGAGAGGAATGAATGGCTGAAAGATATTGATGAACAGTGTTGGATGGTACAGTGTTTAATAAAAATGAGTCACACGTTGGCAGCCCTCGGGAATGACCCTACAAATAATTAGGAAATTAAACTTACTGGAAAAGAATCTGGTGCAGTCAATTTTTATTTTTCTTCTTTTACATTCAAGGTTTTTTTTTTTTTCAACAGCACTAAAGGCCCCTTCAAAAGAACCCCAAAATGCCAAAGTTAACCACTCCAGAAGTTACACTGCACTGTTGACAATTTTCTTTTTCTTATCTGGTATTTTCTCTTTCCTTTTCTAGCAGTGACAGGGGTAGGATTCATCTGTTAGAGGACATCAAACATCTTTTCCAAGTTCTCTCAGGCGACAAAATTGAATGTCCTATGAAGAATGTCCAGTGAAGAAGCTTATTTTTTAAATCTCTTAAAATACAAGCTTTAACATTTTTTTCTTCTCATTTTATAGTGATTTTTGGGGGAGGGGGAGGAGTGGAGTATTTTAAGAATTTTACAACCATTTACAAAATGTATTCGCTTTGCATGGTAAGGTCTTGGTAGCAGGTGACTTCTGAGAAAAGTTAAAGATGAACTACAACAAAATTAAAAGGCTGAATCAAAGTTGAAAACCACCACACATTTGAAATGAAACATGGCATAGTTGTGCTATTTGAAAGCAGCCTCTCATGTTGGCATACCAAAGATGTTTTTCTCTTTCATACACACATTGTTTTTGTTCAACTATAAGCAATTATTACTTCCTAATATTCCATTTGGATATTTCAAATCAAAATGGCAGCTCTTCTGCACATCTGTTTAATCCAGATGATCCATATTGTGAATGGGTGAATTTGTGGAGACGAATTTTTAACCTTTGCTGGATTTCAACAGAAAACAAAACATCACAAAGAAGAAGAGATGCAGAGAATTAACCGTGTCTAAACAGTGTAAAATCCCAGCAGAGTGCTGAGATTCCACTGCCTGCTGGTTTACTGTTGAAGGCTGTAAAAGGCAAGAAAGCATTGACATAAAACACACATTATTGATATTTGGTCTGTGGTGGCGACAGAGGAGCTGAAAATAAGGGGCAGCTCAGCACCTTGTTTCATACTCCCTTACTTGCATCCTACCTGTTTGTAACACACAGCTTGGTGAAATTCAGCTACCCTTCATCTGCTTATCTTAGAAGCAGAAGCAGCAGAAATATCAATGTGTGTGAAACATATGAATCATCATTACTAGTAAGCATCTGGCAATGCTAAAAGCAGAAACATAAAAAAAAAAAGTGCATAGTAATCATTCACAACTAATACAAATGTGTGTGGAGGAATAGTACTTAATAAACAAATTCTAAAAGCCTTTTTTTTCCAGACTGAGAGGATCGTGGAAAATTAAATGCCTCGATACATGTGCAAATAAAGACAGAGGAAGACTTTCCAACTTCCCATAGTTCAGAAAAAACTTTCATAAACACCCAAGTTAAGGTAGTGACTTTTATATATATAAAATATTGGTTAACCTAAACCAACAATAAACCAGTTTAAAAATATATAAATAGCAGCAGACAATGAAGAGTAGTTAACATTTCAGGAGTGACAGAAGAAATACAAGTTTGTATGCAGATTTCAGCAGCTAGTGAGACAGCTACCATCCCTTCCATTCACCCTTTTCTGCTTGCATATTCCTTTTTATATGCTCATGATATATTACACACTGAGTTTTATAGCCACATATGGAAATACAGATTTTTCTTAGCAGTTTCAAATTCTATTAATCAAAGGCTGTTTTTAGCTCTGTGGCAGAAATAGACATCAAGAAGTCAAGGATATGGCAGGTGATGGTTTGAACTCTATCCTGGACACGGGTGTAGCAGTCACTTAAGATCAAGACTCCACATGTAGTGCACCTGGAAGAAAACAGCCACGTCCCCCTTTGCACCCTGCCACATTCTTTAAAGACACGTGTATAATATACAGGGAATTCATATAGGAGGTAAATCCATCATTCCTGGTGAACCACTCCAGAGCCAACACTAATTCAATTCAATGAAGCAGAAAAGTCCTGGGAGGTAACTGAGCTAAGGCAGCTGTATGAAAAGTTAAGCTTGTGGTACAGTGGCATAAAGAGCTGCAAAGAGTAATTAGTGGAAGGGGAACTCAATTAACTGAAACAAACAACTGATTGTGCAATTAAGGAGCACCCTGTAAATCATTACAAGCCTCTTGTTATAGAGCATTTCTCCACAGTCCTGCTGTAGTGGCCCTGCTCAGTCAGCTAAGAGTTAGGGCTAAGCTGCAATCATGTTTTGATTGCCTATTATGAACCACTAATGATAATGACTTGTGTATTTTCCTTAATTACCTTGAATAACAAAGCACATAGCTAACCCTCCATCTTACCAATATTTTTACATACAGATTATGTAAAAGGAAGAGTGCAGGAAGTCATACAGAAATATACAGCACCATATACCATATACCACATGCAGGTTTACTGGTTCGCATTTGAATTTTTTGTACAAAAGACCAGCCCTCCAAGGGAAAGCACAAAGCTCCTTTATTATCAGATCATTTAGCCAGAATGCAACAAATGGTTATATTTTAAGTTTCAAATCCACTCAGACATCATTGGGAGGAAAACTAGATTTGCACTTCTTTGATTATAAGACTTGCTTCTATTTAGAAGAGATAGGAAGAGAGAGAAGAAAAGAGCTCATTTCAGTATTATTCAAAACGGGAATAATAGAGAAAAAAGAGATCGGTACAACAAAGTAGAATGGTGAGAATATGTGAGAAGGAGAGGATGTAAAAACTAAGTTGGCACAATTGTCTAGAGATAAGATTCCTTGAAACTTCACCTTTATGATCTTCCTTGCTGTTGTTTCACTAACTCTTTGTGATGAGATTGTTGTGTTGGCTGAGGATATTGAGTGTGTTTAGTCTCTAAATTTCAGTAGAACTGTATGAGACAGAGGTAAGAGACAGAATTAAAATGTTTGTGCTGCATTTTGTCATAACCTTTCCAACTACAAGAAAAATGTTAATGTAAAAAAAAGTCTTGCCATTGTTCATCTGAATTTCCTAGGGGGTTTTGGTTTTGGTTGGCTTTTCCTTTCAATCTTTATATGTCAAGAGAACTTTGTTACAAAGGCAGCAGCTGCTGTCATGGTGGTTGGGCCATCACTGTCACCTAGAAATAAAGGAAGCCCTGTTCCCCAACCACCCTTCTGCCATACTGAGATGCATAAGCAACTTCTTTCTGAAAGCACAACCACTGATATGTCCTCCAGCACTGACTGCTGCTATGAGCAGTGCCATACTGCTCTGAAGAAATGCCATCTTTTCACACACTGAACAGTACAACAGCTGTTTCCTACATTCCCCTGGCTAAATGCATTTTTAAACCATGTTGGCAAAAATAATCTCTAAGGGAAATTTGCCTTCTGTGGCCCATTGGTCCTTGGCTTGGGTTTAGAGAAGCTACTAACGAGGCTGGTGATTAGTGACAATTCTGATGACAGTACGTATGGTGGGAACATCTGGCTGGATGCTTTGAACTGGATGCAGATCCACCAGCCTGACCCACCATTTGCTACTGTGCAAATGGCTTTATATTACAGAGACTGCTGGGTCATTTATCTTCATTAAGCGACAGTCCCTAAACCCAGTAATTAATGACAACTAGTCTGGGAACGGCTCTGCAGAAATGTGAGTACTAAGGGAATAAACAAATTCTAGTAAGAGGAAAAAGTGCAGGCTGGAGGAAAAAAGATGTGAAAATGTTTTCCTCTCTGAAAGCATTTGGGATCCTGGGAGGACATTTTAGTGTGGAATAAACCACTGCTATTTCTTGACCAAAGTGATGAGACCTGTGGCTGTGTGAAGCTGTCTGAACGTGTGCAAATTACACAGCTGGCAGAGGGCAAGCCTGGCAGCTTTCCTGGCATCCCAGGCATGGGCTGCACTCTTGCTGCCTGTCCCCTGTTATTGCCAATAGATAGCAGAGCCACAGCTGGGATTCACATCTGCAAGAGGAATAGGAGGTGGCTCTTCATGTGAAGTGTAGACAGGGTCTATGTTTCTTCTTCAGAGTTTTGCTGTGCATTCAGTCCCAAATTTCAGCCCATCTTAGCTGCCCACTTTCCTAAGCTACCTGAACAAAATTTTCCCTATTCCTGGAAGCAGGGTACCACTTCCTAGATACCTTGGTATTCATTCTTTGTGAATAAAGTGTACAAGGCACAACCATGAGATGGTTGCCACAAGTTTTCCAGAAAGAAACTTCAGTGAGAAAAATTTGACAGCTTCTATCTAAGAAGGACAAAGTAGTGACAGAAGACTTAAAAATACACTTCAAAAATCCAGTGCACTCAAGGAGCACAGCAGAAGGAAGCCTAGTATGCAGCTCTCCCCAGCGTCATAGGCATCTATTACAATTTCCCCTAAAACTCCCAGTGACCACAGAAAGAAAGGTGACTTCTAAAAGCTGTGGTTTAAGGTAAGAGGGAAAGTGTTTTCTATTTACTCTTGTATCATGTAAATTCACATAAATACGTGAGAATTGAATCTTAAAAAATATTGATGGGAATTGCTGATGGGTCTTGCCCAGTCTGTACAGACAGGATTGTTTTTTGTTTCTAACCAGCATTCAGACCCAGCACTAAAAATGCACTTTCACCCCCTGAGCCCACTGCTTGACTAATCACTTCTCATTACTTCCTAGTCCTTTTGTAAAAAAAAATGGAGGAAATCCTCTGATATTGTTCTTCAGCTTGTTCTGCAAAGAATGCCACATGAAGTCCCACTTCTCAGAACTATGAAGAAATTTTAACTTTAAAATGAGAAGACTCCTTTATCTGCAAATCCCAGCAATGTTCCATTGGACTAGCGGGGGAGAAAGTTCTAATTCATTTAAAGTAGCCTTGACAAGTTTATAATGAGCTTGTATGAGGAAGCAACCTCAGGTCACAGAGGACTGGACTTGATCCAATAAATATGTTTTGGTTCCAAGTTTTAAATGTGCTGAAGGCTGTTTTATATTTTAATGGAATTTAGTAATGTGAGAATACCTTTTCTTCTGGTGTTTCGGTGGTTTTAAAACATGAGTAGCATTCTGTACTTACTGAGAAAAAGCACAAGTATGTAACAGCAGAAGAAGCAGAAGTAAAAATGATAAGCAAGCAAAGAAATGAGATTTGGGCTTGTTCAGAGGCCTTTATTTTATAGTAAGTGTAACATGACCAATGATTCGCAGGCCGCTGGTGGTCTGCAAAACAATTCTAAAAGGCTCACAACTGCTGTAAGCAACAGTGTCACCTTCCAATAGCTAAATCAAGAAGAAGAGTTACTGTCTTAGCAGGAACCAAGCTGCTTACTGGAGAAGCTCAGCATACAGACTTCCTGTCAGAAGTCTGGACACTCAGACAGGAAGGTCCCTGCGTGGTGGTTCCCCACACTGAGAGATGCTTACCCTGCAGTGCCAGAACTACGGGTGCTCATCCTCCCAAATGCAACCCAGAGATCTCATTACCTGTAAGGGAGGGAGAAAGTCCCTCCCTGTGTGCTGAGTCTGGGTAATCACCTCCTGTAGTGGTTGTGGTGCCTTGGTTTGCAACAATATACGGACAGAGGCTGGTGGGCAGCTCTGGTATGGCCATCTCCACACACCAGTCAGTGATGGAATGCAGTTAAGCCGTTTGGCACCTGATGGATAGAAACCAGCAATCCTATTCAAAGCCATCCCCTCCCATAGGGAAAAGGAGCAGTGTGATCCTGCATGAGCCGACTCCCTGTAGGTGTGTGTGTGTGTGTTTTTACTACGAGCCATTGTGAACAGCCGATGAAAGTCCCCAGGCGCAACCACAGTACTAATAATTTCTTTGCTGTAAAAGAGGTTGCTATGCATTCCTGCATAAAAATTCAGCACAGTTTTGTGAACTTCAGCCTGTTCCAGTTTCTCCAGTGAGCGCCAAATGTCAGAATCTGGTCACTGATCCTCTGCTTGTTAGGAGCAAAACGCTCAAATAATAATAAGTGGGAAACCTGTAGGAATGCTCACCGTTTCAGAAGGCTATGAAACAGATGGCCTGGTTACAGCATCGTTTCCCTCTGTAATAAAGGTTTTGCTTTAATTCTGTAACTACAACTCATCTGTCTCAGCCAAGGGGATCCTAGAGGCTTTGTCAGTTTAGTGTGTCTATTTGGGGGCAAGACAGAAAAGTTGCTTGCCATGAAAAATTAATCTTCTTCAACACAGAAAAAGAAGGAGGGGGAAAAAAGAGACACATTATAAGCAAGGAAGCAATGATTTTTCATGCAGGACAGGAAGCAAAGCATAAAATAGGGTATATGGGGAAAGAGGGCAGGCAGAGCCCCATCTTGTGGCAGAAAGTCCGATTCCTGTTCCTCTGTCTGTGGATGACTCACCATGTCCCAGTGGCAATGTTGTGGGACATTGCTCTGTGCAGCTGGCCTTTAAATATTTAAATGTATTGGACTACAAGAAAGATGTCTGTTCTTTGCCAAGCAGCTGCCTATAAACAGCTTTCTAAATTGCGAGTCTAGACTGCACTAGTGTAATCCGGAAGAGAACAGGAGGAACAGTGTAATTAACTTTACCCTTTTATTTTTCCAGAAAATAACCCCTTTGTGCTGGGCAGGCAGGGATGGGTCTGGGTCTAGAAAGGAACTGAAGTGATGCTGAGCTTTGTTAGTGTTTGTTTGTTCAGTTTGGGAGTTTGTTGTTGGGGGCAGGAATACAGCTACATACTGACTGCTGGCTGCTCTCTTGTTAAAGATAATTTCTCCAGCTTTCCCTTACACCCAATCAAGCCATCAAAATAGACACTTCTTCAGGTAATTTCACATCCCAGGACAGTCACCCCACTCAGCTAGCTGCAGGCAGACAGCAAACTATCAGTCAGTGACCAGGAACTGCTATTTCAGGATTTTCATGGTCCCAGAGCTGCATGAGTGCAATGTAGATGTCTCTCCAATTTGTGTCCTGGACACCTGTCCTAGGATTTCCTTCTGTGAATATACCCCAGACCATCTACTGCATGTTGAGGAAGACAGGAGCAAATAACTTGCAGCTATGAATGTCTCAGTCATATCCATGGGACTGTGAAAGAGATCAGAGATGCATGCACCTTTTTTTCTAGCAAAGATCCAGACCTTTAAGAGATTTTGGCACATTGCACTGATTCTAACAGTGGAGCTGAACTTGCTCCTAATTTTTCCTAAGTACCATCAAATTCTGAAGTTTCATGATTGGGGACTTTCCTGACATAAAGATAGATTTGTCTGAGTACAGCTTACCTCTGTAAGAGTCTGCTTAGGTCTCCAAAAAAGACTGGAAATCATTAAAAAGTTCTCTCCTGGGCCTTCTCTTGCTTTCCCATCTCTGTTAATGAGCATTTATATATGGAGAACACGTTCTCCCATGTCATTTTCTTACCTTTGCATCTAACAATGAAGTAAAATGAGTACAGAAAAGGGTTTTGCATACTCATAAGTTTATTAGAAACTTTTGTCAAGTCAGATGTTCACTATGAACTTGGTCCAAAATTTGTAGACTACCTGAGTTCATGCAGGTGTCCTCATAAAGAACTTCCTAGAGAGAAGACTGATGAACCATTTTCTCCATTTATATTTCTGGCCCTGATAAGAGTTTGTGGTAGCTAATTTCTGCTTTCCTGTGAGTATGCAGTAAACAGCTGAACAGAACGCTTCACATCCCACAGACACCCATGTTCAGAACAAACGTGGCCACTGGTAATTTGTTGGCAGCCTTTGCCATGTGGCTTCTTCACATTCTCAGTCCAGTTCCTCAAGGGTAGGCATTCACATCATGAATTTGAATAGCAATCTGTTAGAAAACTATAAAATGGGATATGGACCTGTCATGGAAAAAGTGCTCCTTCATTAGGACATCTGTTCCCAAGAAAATAATCTTAACTTCTTTCTGAAGAAATATTTTGTGGTGAATGCAGCAGCCATCACATCATACACACACCAACTTTTTTTATTAACAATTTTTCCTACTGGAGGCATCCAGTTGTTGTCCGACTCTGCTACACTATGTGTGCTACCAGCAGGACTTGAGAGAAAGTGCCTAAGGGTCTTTAGGCTGAGCACAAGAACAAATGACAACAAGATAAAGTTCATAAACAGAACCAGGAAGAGGATCCGTATGTTTTAGCCTAAAAAGTCGTGAATCATCCACTGGGCCACACTCACTTCCTTCCCTCTCCTTTAGCCTAAGCTTTTTCTGCCCTATTGGGTGTTCTTCTCTGTCTGCAAGAGACGGTGGCATTTGGAACCTTTACATTTATGGGTTGGCTCTCTGGGGCAGAGGGAGGTGACATTTGAGCATGTCAGAACTTTATTTACCATAGAAAATATGCGGATACCTTTTTTGATTCTAGACAAGTGCCAACATCTCTCCTAGAAGCATCAAGGGTCATAGAGGGATCTTCACTGGTAGAAAAGGAAAGCACAAATGCTGATAGCATGAGCCAACTGTGGATTATCTGGAAGAATGCAGCAATATTTTTATTCAGTATTTTTCAAAGTTTTGTATTTTCTGTTAACAGACTTTAAAAATATTTCACAAGGATTATTTTCAGAAGGTCAGGAAGTGGTATTAGTCAGGTTTGTTTTGCTGAGCATCCTTTGAAGGATGTTTTTCTACAGTAAACAAAAACTTGAGAAATCCTTAATTGGCAATTAAATGTGGAAATCCCTATTTTTTAAAAAGGGCATTTAAAAAAACCCCTCAAATTGATATGGGGATAAAGTTTCAGCTTGGCTTATTAATGCTTTGTACAAATTTGTTCTCGGTGTGTAATATGTGAAATGTGAAATAACATATTTCAGTGTGTTATTTACAAATGTTTGCCCAGTACTCAATTCTGGCTCCAGCTAAAATTTCTTTACAATTAATGCTATACATTATGCTTCTCCCCAGCTATTGTTCACACGTTTTCTTTGCTGGTACTGAGTTGTTGGTGTACACATTTTGTTGCATTATTCAATGAACTTTCTCAAGAGCTTTAGCTGAGTGAAGACCTTGCGATTTGTGGGGGCCAGGTCCTTCCCAGAACACGTCACTGTCAGAGTTCTCTGAACTCTGGCCTTCAAAGGCAGAGCTGGGAGTCGTTGCAGTGGATGCCAACATCCAAATCTAAACAGACTATGTTTCATTTTTCACAGTAACTTTCAGTCAGACAGAAAACCCTACGGCAGAAGAACTGCCTTGTCTTTCCAGATATCACTTTCCTATGAAAGCCTTCTCTGCACATTCTGTAACCTGAAAGAAGTTTTCTTGCCCCTCCCTTTGTCCCTCCCCACTTCTTGCCAAACACAGTTTCTTGTCTATTATCTGTGTATCCCTGCTCCTGCCTATCTTCATTACTGACCATGTAACCAAACATATTTAGTTTATTCTCCATGAACCAGCTTAGCACCACTCCTTCTGTAATTCACACCGCATCCTGCCTGCTGCTGTGTTGTTGAATTCTGTAAAGCTTTCCAAATTACAAGCTGCTATGCACTGTGTCATCTTGTATTGGCATCTTGAATCTTTAATAAAGTTGTTCTCAAATAATGTTTCAATAAATGAAATGTACCTGCTGAGTTGAGATTTTGCATATCAACATGATGAGCAATGGCATTTAATGGGAAAGGAGATACAGTCAAAGGGAGTGATAGAGTAGCTTAGAAAGAAAGAAAAAGAGCCTTCCCACTATTTTTCTTTTTGCATTCAGGGCTTTCAGTTCTTTTTGCCTGAGATTTCTCCCACATAATTGTCAAATTTAATTATTTAGAACACATACCTAATAAAGCACTAAGACTAATTCCCTGGAAAACTGTCAAACGTGTAAAAAGGAGTGGCGAGAAAAGCCCTGGAGGGATTCTGTGTAACATTACTGCAATTCAGAAAAAGATATCTGCATCAATTCTAAGGGCTTGGGTATTTGCATATGCATGTAGATATGCACACGTGTTTATACATGCATATGTATTCATTTGCATACTAAACAATTCCTATAAATAAAAGAAAAATAGATGGCTGAAAACTGTCTCTTTTTAGACAGAAAAAATTCCCAGAATATCTAATTTCTGACTCTGTGTGTTGATACAAACAGTTGATGGAAAGATTAGTGCTGACTTATTTGTGGTGAAGAAAGGTTTGTTTTCTGTGAGGATTCGTTATGCTGTAGAAACTCAGATCCTTACAGGTGCAGAGCCGCCTAGTTACAAATGAAAATCAGTAAGAAAGAATTACATCCACCTCCTTAAGAATCTGAGCCAGAGCACCTCATCTGAGGCCTGTTTTTTGGTTTCCAGGGACTTGAGAACAAGTGCCATGTCAAAGATGCTGCAAACAGACGAGGCCAAGGTCTGCTGCTCAGCCAAGGGAAGATAGTGTGTTAAAGTCTTGGTGCACTCAGCTCCCTGGCAGCTTCCCTGTGTCACCAGGAGCAAGAGGGATCAGGCAGAGTTAATCAGATAGAGAAAGACAATGTCAGGACTGGAAATAGCTGAGAAGCAGGAAAATGGGTGCAAGACAAGTAGTTTAAATTACCGACTCTAGTCCAGATATTCCCACTGCCCCTTGGGTCTTTGTTCATGGGTTAGCACTGATTTACCTCATAAAGGTGCAGGAGGGACAAAGCACCAGAGCTGTGCTGAAGGGAACTGCAGACATGTCCTGAGTGACACTGGGAGTAGTGTCCTAGAAGCCAGCTGGGGTCAAGCACTCAGCTGAAGGGCCTCAAAAAAGCAAGAGCAGAGGATGCAGAAAAGGATGTTCTTCATCTCTGTTCTATTTTCAGAGGGCACAAAGTCTGGTGAAGAGGAGCTTTCAAAGACCACAGCCCCATAAAGCAGCTGGAAGCCCTCCCTGGCCTGTCCCCTCCTCTTACAATGTTGAGATGTTCATCCACACAGAGCTGTCAGGATGTATGGGGAAAGGAAGGGCTATGGTAGACATTCATTTTGTGTCTAAGAACACTCTGAGGTTTTAAAGGCCACAAGACATGGTGGAGCCTACTCATTAAGTGGCATGCTTGCTTTTACCCTTGATTTTGTCATTTACTTCAAGATGTCACAGACTGATCACGTAATCTTTGCTAGTCTTTTATCAGTGACTTTTGTGTCTGCTCAGGTGTACTTTGTGAATGTGCATGAATGGGCACGTGCATGGGATTGAGGTGTCTGGATTCTGTACGTGTTGTCTTACACAATATATTGATAAAGCCTCAGGCTTTAGGAAGAATAAAGCTGGGAGAATCAGCACAGATAGTAATAGCTTCTGCTAATGGTGGTAATTTAGAGAGCAACCAGAAACTAAATAAGGTACATTTAACTTTTTGCCGGTATAAAATAGTGCTCGTGGTTGCTTGCTTTACTCAAGAGTATCCTGAAAGTTAGAACTGGGGAGAAGCAATTAATATTATACTTCTCAGATGTTGAGAAAGTGTCTCTTGGGAACAATTTCTATTATTCAGAATAAAATTAGAGCCTGTAAGAGCTCTGCCACCCAGTATTAAAACTCTTCCACTCCCTAAATATTCCTTGATTTTACCATTTCTGTGAGTACCTGAGAATGGATGGTAATTCCCCTGAAAAGAAACCTTAATAGCATATTAAAGCTGCAATGCATCCTTTCTGCTCCAGTTTTGAACTTCAGGGGAGCTCAGTGTTGTAATCTCCCTTCTGGGATGATATATATGTGGCTCCCACTGAGTTGCTGCTGATTCTGAAATGCATCATCTGCTGTCATTCCAGGCCTGCTCCTTCTCTTCCCTCTGCTTGTAGTTTTGCTGCAGCACCTCAAGACCTACTGTCCCAACACTCTCCCCTCCTAAATAAAGCACTAGAAACCAGAAAGAAAATCTCCTTGCAGTTGTAAATGTGAGCTAAGTCATGTTTAGCCACATATTCTCAGCTTGGCCAGGACACGTGGTCTCAAACCAGCCATAGTCTGAGCCTTTCTGAGGTTTCAAAGAGAGACAATTTCCCTTCTCATCTCTCCTTTGTCTTAAGACCTGGACTGAGATTTCCTGAGATATTGCAGCAAGGAAAAAAAGAAAAACATGGTCCACCCTGACATGAAACAATTCTTGAAGGGGCTGCTGTTGACAGGCCTAAGGCTGACCTTGGCAGTATGATGGATTGCTCCAAACCATCCGTAACATCTCAGGGAAGATGCACAGACATTTGCTCATACACATCTTTCAAATCATTCATCAAAGTGAGGATTACACCCACTGAGGATTACACAGTGGGGCAAGAGCTGAGGGCTTGTTGATCTTCCCAAGCCGTTTTTGCTTAGCAAAAAACACAAGCAGATAACATTTATATCTGTATTGTTTGCTTGATATAAACAAATCACCTTGTGGGTCAGATGATGTACAGAAGCTGTCCTATTAGCTTGACAGCCTATAGTGAGGATCTTTCCTTTTGAAAAGGAAAACAAAGACACAATATTTTTTCTCAGTAAGAAACTTTGGGTTGTTTTATCATGAAGTACAGAGAACTGTGAAGTAAGGCTGTAGTAAACACAAGACCAAGCAGGACAAGTGCTGAGCTAAGCATAGCAGAAATCTTCTGGGTAGCCAGCAAGAGTTATATCCTAGTGTGGGTAAGAGATGCTTAGGAAGTGAATATGCAAAGGAGCTGCAATAAAGTAGGAAAGGCAAACCTGAGGGGGTGGCTGTTTTCCACAGGACAATATTTCTAGGTGTCAGAGCACCCCACATCTGGCAGGTTGTGTTCAGGTAAACAAGGCGCAGAACTGCTTTGATGTCAGAAATATGCCGAAATTTTAACTCTGTTTCATGATTTTTGCTTAAGCAAGCCTGTGACTTTCCCTAATAATCTTTGTGTGACTGATCAGAAGCAAACCAAGCAGAGATAAAGAGTGGCAATTGTGCTACTTAATTTCAGTGTTATCTGATGTTTGTGATCCTGGTCTTCCAAAATGCAGGTTATTGATACAAAACCAGTCGATTCTTCCCTGTCAAGGAAGTTAAAGCAGGCTTGCATTCTGTCCAAGTCTCCCTTTGGATGTTGTTGTTAGGGAAGAGACATTTACCTCTGTCCTGGGGATACAGTCATTGGGGGAACAATTAACAAAAGCAATCCCTTTCCTTGCTGAGTAGTGCAAGGTGGCTTCACCTAGACAGAGGAGGAGGGGTGTGAAGCGTCTAACTAGTGATGCTCAGTGGCACAGGGTTTGCACCCAAAAGAGATTGATTGGGATTTGTGATGCATGTTCCCCAGAAAAAAATGAATTCAAACATTTCTGAAACAGTTATTCAGGTGTCTTGAGTTTCACAGAGTCTTCAGGCAGCTGAACATGAGGTGTTGCAAGCTAAGAACAGCTGTTGCTCTAATTTATACCTCAGGGTCTTTTTGCTGCTCAATGTCTGTTGAAATGGAGTGGGCCTAAAGGGAATGTAAATTCATCTTATTTTTGCCCTCACTTCAGTCTGTTCTCCCAGAATGTAACATAATACACTCTGTATTTTCCTATGAATTTCTTTCTGATGATCTCCTCAGAATACATTTTTTTATAATTGTTTTATCTCATGGTCTGTGGTTGACTCCTATTGCCCAGTGTGTGAGAATGCAAAGAAACTCGTTTGGCCTCCTAATGCCCATGTAGAAGTAAGAAGTTTCCCAGAAAAAAAATGAACTCCTAAATTCCCCTGGAATGAAATGCTTGTTTTCTCTGAGTCTCACTGAACGGAAGGGGAACCAATTTGGTTTGTAAAGCTGTCTCTAGCTCCTGGTAACAGCTGGTGATAGAGACTTGAGGCGGGCCTGAAGGATAACAAGGAACATGGTAAGAAGTCTAAAATCCTTTCACTATGAACTAGTGACTCTTTCAGTGAACAAGTCTTCCACTCAAATACATGTGCCTCTGACAAAATTAGACCATGCCACTGAATTACAAACTCTTTGGGATGATTAGGCAGTCTTACCCTTCATATCTCGTCTTTTATTGAGATCACATACTACATTCTCATTCTGTGTTGGCTATGTTTTAACTTGTGATTCAAAGTTCTTCCTGGGAATCAATCACTGCAATATGCTGGGCTTATATCAAGGATGCTGTAATTCTCCACTCACAATGCAAAATTCAAAGACTTTATTAATATTTTGCAGTATTCTTGTGTATGTCTCATTATGCATATTGCTAGACTCCTGTTTAGCATATGTACCAGTGACATGCCACGCAAAGGATATAAACTTAGTTACAGAAATAGTGCTGCATCCAGAGCCTTCCAAAAATAACTAAATATTCTTCTTTATAGATAGCACTTCTGGAAGCTGTCAATATATATGACAACTTCTGAATCTAATGTACATTACTCATAAAGCTACTCACAAGAAATGTGATGGGGTCACAGTGAGTCTATGGGAATATTTTTTACACCATTGAAATTGAGGTACTTGGACTCATTTTAATTTTCGTTCTAAAGAAGAAAGAGTGCTATTCTAAGGAAGTGCCATTATCTCTTTTTAAAATTTCTGAAGCTATATTTATTCATTTGGAAGTCATCATTTGCCTACTTTGGTGGGTTTTTTCTTATAGATAAATATGTAATATTTCAAATAGCAATAAAGACATATAGGATTTGTGTTTTGTTGGAATTAAATGTTTGTGAAGACCCCACACAATCCACTCGTGTTGTTCTTGACCACTGGGTAGAGCTCTCCTTCATGGAAAATTTCAAAATCAAAATCAGAGGTTTTTCTCACCTGGCACAAACTCAGTCTCTGTGCAGCTCTTGTCACAATAGCAGGGGTTTTTTTCTATGCACTTCTCTCTTATAGAACCATCTGGTTTTCAAACACTTTATTCTTGGTAATATTATTTACCTTTCTTCACATTTTCCATTTCAGTAAGCAGAGTTAAAATTTCATCCCTTTGCTCTCAGGGTCTCTGTAACTTAAAGACAAAGATGATACTGAAAGGCATTTCTTGGCCTGATCCTGATCTCATCAGTTGAAAATGCTTTGTAGAGGCAGAGCCGGGGAACTCAACTGACCATGAGATTTGACTTCTGTGGGTTAAACCTAATGTTTTTTTCTAACTCCCTTCTGACCCTGCCAAGATTCCATGTCTGACTGCATCCTGCACATTTACTGCAAGAGGGGGTTTGAGTTTCTCTATCTAGATAGCAGTTTTTTTAGAGTTCAAATCATACTTGGATCTCAGAGACTATTTAGAGAAGTTTAACAAGAAGCAGACTTCTAGCTTAGGGGAATGTGCCTCTTAACTCTATGCTTTTGACTTTTCATTATTTCTTGTTTTCCTGACAATAATACTATCAATACCAAGTTAAAGGGAATTCCCTGGTTGAACTTGTTTTTTCACAGACTTCTTATCTGTCTGAACATTCATCTGCCCAGAGCTTAGATCCTGGGTTAAAGTTTTGTAACATTTATTTTTAACAGATAGTGATCTTTTTTTTGAATATTCTTCCTTTTCTCTGTTAAAGAAAACTGATTTTCATGCATAGCACTTGCTTTTATCAGATGGAAAGGGTTTTGAAATTTTTATTTTTTGTTGTTAAAAAAATAGAGATTTTCATAATACAGAGTCCTATAGTAGCTGCAGAGTTAGCCTGGGATTCATGGCTGAAATCAAAAGTGGTAAAAGAAGGAAAGAACTCTAATGCAGAGGTATATCAGCTGAGTTTCTCCATCATGAGTTTAATGCCAAGTTGCACCCCAGATTTTTTTCTGAGTTTGCCTTTTTTACACTAAGGAGATCAGTTACCTTATGGTGCTTAGAGCATTTTCTTATGGGATTTTGGGTATAGATACCATAATAACTTACATGCCCCGTGAGTTTGTTCAGCCCTGTATGGATCTTTTTTGGATCTGTATGAATTGAAAATGAAACAGAGTCTACTTGATGATCACAAGGGTTGAACATTTGTCTGTCTTGTGCAGTAGGTGCATTTTTTAGCCTTTTGGAAGCCAATAACATATAACAAGGCCATTTGTCTAAGCAAGTGTCACTGACATTGTGGCAGGATTCTCCAGACCTTGACAGACTATAAGTAATGCACAGTTTTACCCAATATAAATGAATCAAGTGGGCTGCATCTTGTTGGACCATAAGAGTATTTTGCCAGCCACAGTCCCAACACTTAAATCTCTGGATGTTTATGATATTAACTGCAAGCTGCTCCTTGCTACCTCTGATTTATCACCTGCGTGTGAAACAAACATTGCTTTTCTGCTGTATCATTTATGCTTCAGAGGGTAAAACTCTAGAAAAGAAACACAACTAAGTCATCTTTGAATTTTAGTGAAATGCTTTGGCACATCACACCCGGTGTACTCTGCTAAGCCCTTCTAAGCAGCAAGTAGAAGATGTGACAGAATTAGGTTTGTGCCTGCTGCCCTCTGTCACAATTTGGCTGCTAAAACAAAAGCTTCTCCCATCACTATGCTTAAGCTCTGCTAGTGATGTTTGTCACCTCGGGAGGCAAACACAGATTGTGTTGGGAGTGTTACTGCCTCGCTCACAGTGTCAGATCCCTCTCTGCTCTATCCGATCAGAATATGACACTGTTTTCCTAGACCTTTCATAAATATTTTATTTAAGGCACAGAGTCATACTGAAAAGGTATTCATAAGGAATTAATCTATTAATTTTCTTAAGCTAGAGAAAATAATTCAAGAAAATAGTTATTTAACCAACTTGACTCTGTATCACACAGCTTCTTTGCTGATACAAAATGACATAGCTCTTTTTTATTCAATACAGGTATAGTAATTTATATTTTTGGAGAATCTGGCCATATCTCCTCATTGTGCTAAGGTTATCTATGTTCTTGAATATCCTCTGCTGCAAAGATAATTTACTCTGTATGGAAGTCAGCTGAGGAATAACTTGCTCGATCATATTATTCCCAACTGTTGTGGTAAAATACAATCAGAAATGCAGAAACCATCTCTCTGTCAGAAAGGTGAAAGAGCAATACAGAAGATCGGAGACATACATCTAGAAGATGTCATCTTTCCTAAAATGCATTTTTTACTGGAATTTGATTTTTAAATGAGTGATACACCTTTGTATATTTCAGATATAAATTACATTTTCTTGAGTTATTTCCTTTTCCCTCAACATTTTAATGAACAAATTATTTTTAAAAAATTAATAAGAACTCTTACTAAATAAGACCAGTAGTAAAATTTCACTAATATAGAAAGTGTGGGTATTTTCAGATTTATACCTTAACCTAAAGCTTAAGTTTCTATGTATTGAGTATGTACAACAACAATAATAATAATGATAATAATGGATTGTCGTAGCTGACCAGCTCAATGAAAATTTGGAATATTTTAGTTACATGCACAAGCAGTCTGTTTGAGTACAGGTATTTTTGATTGAAGATATTTACACTTGAATTTTAGATGAAATAAAGTCAAGCATTTCAAAATACTTTCATGGACAATTTTAGAAGCAGGCACAAATGACAAAAATACCAATTATATGTAAAATAAAAAGGGAGTAGGAAAATTGACCTCCTGCTTGTCCTGCCTTTGGGTAGCATTTCCAAGAGGATATGAAGGTAAGTGGATTGGGGTCATGTGTAGAAGAGATACACTTGAGTAGAAAAATCATAATATCAGGTATATGAATCTCCAGCTTTCGTTTCCTCAAATCTATTAGATTGATTTCTGGCCTTGCTTGAGTCTCTCTCACCCAAGAAAGAAGGGTCTTTCAAAGTTTCATGGACTCAATTTCCCACAGGTCAGTATCTTCAACAGGAGAAGCAGCATGAATACACAGAGTGTGGAGTGGGGTCTTCAGAAATAAGTCAACAACAAGAAAAGATAATGAGGGAGTTTTGTGCAGACTATCAAAACTCCACAAGAAATAGCAACATTTAAACTTGAGCACTGTTTTGTGTCTCTCAGCTGGAGGGTTCCTTTGTCCTCTGTTACTTCTCTGATCAATACTAAATTACTATTAGAAACTTTGATGCTGTCAGATAACCCTGATTCTAGGACCCAGCCCCACAGCTGCTATAGTTAAGCAGAGATTACTGAGATTACTTCAGTTTGCCATAAGAAATCAGGCTTTTTCAAGTTATTTCTTTTCATTTTGTTAGAAATATCTTTATTTTTTCCTCCTCTGCAGCTGAAAGACTTTTTCCCTGGCTCACAGAAAGGAATGGCTTCTCTTAGGAAGGCTCTAATTTCTCCTGTTCCCATCTGGCCTTCCCATCCACTCTGATGGATCCTCTGCTTCTCACTGCTTGGGTGGTTCATCTGCAACCCTACAGACTGAAGAAAGCTAAAACCTCTCTTACTTCACTTTAAAACAATCATGCATAAACAGCAATGTTCCCTCAGTACCGGAGCCAAGGTAAGGGAATTTCAAAGGGGCCTTCAAAAGTGTTTATACATTTCACCACTCATGACCCAAGCTCCCAAATGGCTGAGGCTCATATAATAAGGGTGTGCTGGTATCTCATTCAAAAAGACATCCCTTTGTCTGCAAGAAGACCTTTTTCTTCTCCAACAAGCTCCCATTTTCTTAAATAAAGGGCTAGGCCTGAAAAGAACAGATATTCCTCATTTAAGTGACATTTTCTCTGGTAAGCCCCGCTCCATTTGGTTCTTGTCCCTTCTAAAGAAATTTGAGCTCTTCCCAGTAGTGCCAACGTTCTGAGCCTAAAGACACATCTTAAGCAGGACTGAAAGAAAGCTGTCAAAAGCCTCACAAAAGCTAAAAAGCAGCAGATTTGGTGCTTGAAGAGAGAAACTCACTAAGTCCCAAGGTTTGTTAGCAAGCAAGGACCCAATATTTTCCATCCATCCTTCTGCCTTAGGGAAAGACACAATCATCTGGCACATGTTTACAGGGCATGAAATAACAAGTTGGCTGTGACATTTCAGGTCAGATCCTTTCTGCTGCTGAGCTTTGAAGGGTGGCGGGGGGAGGTTGGGAGCAATGTGTGTGTATCTGTATGTGCGGATCATTTTCTCCCATGCTTAGGATTTGATATAACTGTATTAGCACCTGCTGAATGGAAAACTGAATTCTTCCTGCCACTTAAATGACAAAGCTGCCAAAACAGTGCTGAATATTTCTTTCAAGGCTGATAAAGTAATCTATCAGTGCTGGTCACCACTGAGTCTCTGGGAAGCCTTCAAATGCAATTTTCCCTCTGTAGGGTTGTACTTATTTTGATTTTCAATGAATTGCATCAGCGTGAAACCACCCAAAGAGGACAAACAAGGAAAGAAAAAGACTTAACTGGTGTGTTTCTGATTGACTGTGTAGTTCAATATTGTGCTGTGAGCTGCATTATCAGTTAAGCTCATCCTTTTCACAGGGAGTGGGATGCTCTGGAGGGAAAGCAAGTTATTTAAGCTATATAAGGGACAATAAAATTGTGAAGACTGGCTGGAATGGAGTCTTTGACATGGATGAGACAGAGTAAACCACCACTCACAGTAAATCTAGATACTGGCATTTACTTAAGACCAAGTAATATCAGAACTTTTTTTATTAGAGCTTACTTGATTATCTTACACATGCACTCACTGTTCCCCAGCACTGCATTCACCAGGTCTCAACTTCCCTCCCCACTGGGAGGTGGCATTACCAGCCCAGGCCACTGACTGTCAGCATTTATCTTCCTGATCTCCATGATGTTCGTCACATCTGACATCTTTTCCCCAGCAGGTTCTTCACCTTCTTCTTTCTGGCCTCACTTCCTCTTTTGGAACCCACTTCTTTTTGGGAACCCCTTTTTTTGGAGTTTCCTGCCAGAACAATGGTCTACAGTAGATGAACAGCAAAATCATTCAGTCTTGGTCATCCACCCTCTCACACATGCACACCCCGTTATCTGCTGCCAGTCAGCATTTACTGTATAAAGTGGTTTTTTTCCTATAACAGTTTCAGTTGGTGAAAATCAAACTCTCTCTCAGAGTCAGCAAACTGTCCTGATATCTGTGAGTTGTCTGGCCCTGAGACCCTTTGCCTGAATTCCACACACAGAAAAGGGGACTTCAACATTTTCAGGGATCTTTGTTTTTCAGAAACTAATCCTAGAGGTGGAAAAGTCATTTTCTTACTTGCTTGAATATTCGTGTTGCTGCTTTATAAGAGGAACCTGATTTTTCTTGTTAAAATCTTGTGTACAATATTGTTTGAGCATCGTGTAAACCCTTCATATAAAGAAGATTTACTGCTTTTCCTCTTAATTTTCCTTGTTTAGCTCAAGTCCTGTGTGATTACTTAAATGCAGGGGTTTGCCACTGACGGCAATTTGAAATGCAAAGCTTGCTATTCCCCCAGCAATGAGGCTACCTAAATGAATCCCAAGCTGGAACAGCTCTGTGTGCTCTGCCCCATTTCATATTGACGCAAAAAGCAACAGTGCAGGGAGAGCAGGGACTGAAAGAGACAGACATCTTCCCAAGTAACTTTGTCACATATGTGTATAAACATACACATACAGATATATATATTACATGTATGTATACCTTGCTCCCTTCTATATTAACTTCCAATATGCTCAGATTCTGACATTTCTGGTATATCCCCATTCATAGCATTTTGTTTCTGTGGTGAATTAAACCACTAAAATACAATGGCAGAATGATGTTTGCATGTCTGGTCTCAAATTTTGGTGAGTTTTGTTTCTTATCTCTCGCTTCACACGTCTTCCTCAAGCAGTTTCACAGATTTGATAGCAAGAATTATGATGAACCTTCATGGGTCTTTGCCTTATACTGCATATCACTAGTAAAATGAATCCTTTGGAAAATAATTTTAGAAAATTATGAGATAATAGTCTTTAAAAGACACCTCTGTGTATGTGTGCAGACAGAGCTGAATTCCAGCACTGTTGTTCTGGGGTAAATGCATTCTCTTTGGTCCAAGATATTCAGAACCGTCTCAGCTGTATTTGTCCCTGATATACCTACCTTTAGGTACATTGCCTGCCTTGGCAAACTTCAGGTGAGAGCAGGCTCAGCTGAGCAGCATAGGCTAATCTCTGAGTGCCTCCGTCTGTTAATAGTCTAGGAAAATCAATGATTTGACATTTTTGAAGGATGTGAGAGAAAATTTTAAGTTTCTCTATGGTTATGTAAATCCAGTCTCCCCTTTCGGGGATGCTTTGTCCCTGTGATAGCACTCAGGGTAGCAGAGGCACAGAAGGCATTTGATGGGATGCAGGATGGAGCTCTTGGCATGCAGACTGTGGATTTCCCTTTCTAGAGGTACACACATGACAAGAAATGGGAATTTATTAGGAAACCCTTCCTGCTTCTTGTACAATAGATAGATGACATATACTGAGGCAGGATGACAGGTTAATGAAAAACAAGACCTGGGAGCTTTTAGGTGCTATGGTAAAGTAGGGAAGCGAGGCTGCAGTGTCTGTTTGTAGTTTGAGCCTTCTATGGTTCTGAAATGGTAGAGAGCAAAAGACAACTCTGTGCAAGTAGAAGCAACCTTATTTCACATTTCTGTGGGCAATGCGTTTGTTTAGTTGATGCTTCTACTCTGTCCCCTGAAATGGGAAGCAGCCCCTAAGCTGTCCCATTCCTATGGTGGCAGGAATTGCTCAGGAGGTGCTTTACCCATTGCTAAATAAAAAAGCTCCATCTAGATTGAACATCTGAACATTTTGTATTGTTGAGCTGCTGCCTCTGCAGAACTGTGGTGTAGTGCAAGAAACAGCTCCCTCCAAAGAGTATTTAATGTCCCAGTTACAGCTGGGGGTTATCATGCCTGCTCCTTTTCTATCATAAGAAAACTTTCCAGTAGCTGCTCTTTTTAGCCTCTGAATCAGTGGCCTAAACATTTTGATTCAGAGGTTTGGATTTGTAACTTTGGAACCAATCAGGGAAAAGCCAGATTTATATGCGGTAATTCTTCAGGAAAGGGTGATTTGTTGCCTGAGCTGAGACATGAGGTAGAACAGAGTTGTTCCAGCCTCCCTCTCTGAACCAGTCACATCACATAAGGTCTTTTCTCCTTCATAAACTCATCTAGGAAAATACAAGCTGGTGAGTACAGGTGGGACATATAGAGTCATTTAGGTAAGAACAGACCTCTAAGATCATTGAGTCCAAACATTAAACTATCTAAGTGCCACACCTACACATCTTTTAAATGGTGATTTGACCACTTCTTTGGGGAGCCTGTTCCAGTGCTTAACAGCCCTGTCTGTTTCCTAATACCCAATCTTAACCTCCCTTGAAACAACTGAAGCCATTTTGCCTTGACCGACCACTTCTTGCCTGGGAGAAGAAACTGAACCCCACCTTTCTGCAACCTTCTTTCAGGGACTTGTAGAGAGTGATAAGGTCACATCCGAACCTCCTTTTTTCCAGACTAAGCATCCCCAGCTCTCTCAGCCACTCCTCATCAGACTTGTGCTCCAGATCCTTCACCACCTCCATAGCTCTTCTTTGGAAAGCAAACATGTGGGATTTGCAATATTTAGTAGCAGCAAGGGATGGCTTTTTGCTCTCATCAGAGACATATTGAAAGTACAGCTCTCCTCTGTGTTCTGCTGTGGCACAGGGGCCATCCTCTAGCCTACTGGCTTGTCACTGCTGACACCTGCAGCACCCCTGGGCTTTGGGAGGGTTTGCTGCTCTGCCTCCTGACCTCTGCGTGTGTGTGATCTGAGATGATCACAGCCTGCAGAAATACAGCCACAGGCAGAAACAGAGGATATCAGCAGCTCTGGCTGTTCTGAACTGGAGATGGGCAGATGATGAATCGATGCAGGCAGAGAGGCCCTGTGGGAGCAGCAGAGCGCTGCTTGCAGCCAGGGGCTGGGCTCTGTCTTGGTGTCTGATTTATGTCAGCAGGCTACAGCTGAGGTCAAAGTGCTGCTCACATGGATGGGAAAACAAGGATTATCAAAAGACATATCCAAAAGATACATTCTGGGGAAAAAAATGCTGAAGGATAAGGAGCTTGCCTAGAGGTGGCCTGCAGCTTCTGACCTACCCTTCTCTCTGGGCCCCTGTCCAGACAGGGGAAGGGGAGAGGAGAAAAGGATCAGCTCCATCTCGGGGCCACAGCTCAGCTTGGCCTCATGCTCCGAAATTCACTGTAAATCCCTGTACCAGTTCTGCTGCTGACTCTCAGTGCCAAAACAGACAGGAGTAATATTCTCCGGTCACCAATAACCAATAACCTGTTCCAGGCCAGAAGTCAAGGATGGGACCTGCCCCAGGTCAAGTCAAGGGTGTCAGCAGAGATGAGAAGAGAAGCCACTGCTCATCAAGTCCAAACAGCACCAACCCATGTACCCAGGCTAGCAGAGAGCTAGAGAAGAGAGAGCTACGTGGACCTTTAAGGATAGCCCTAAAGTAATTAAAAATAAAAAGGTCATAATAGTCATCAGAACTTTGACCTGAAATGGGTGATGGCTACAGGGTGGAGGTGTTTTTCTCTCTTTTAATCAGACTTCAAGACATATTAACCTTTGAGGTTTTTTATTCTCCACATATCAGTGTTAGTTTTCCTACCAGCACAGTGTCTGGAGCAGTAAGGAAAGTAAATATATATTCTTTCATGTAGTTAACAATTCATAAGAAAATTACTTATTTCAGCAAATGCTGCCTCTTTTTTCCCATGATGAAATGATAAGAAAATAACCAAATTTTGTCATTTTAGCTACAAGAATTATTTGTGTATCCTGTTATCTAAAGCTGTGTCTGACACTAAAAGATGGTTTAGGTGGGTGAACACCGTAAACTCTGCAATGGGCCTGCTGCTGCTATAAATGGGTATTTTAATTTCTCCAGGCAGCAAGGCACTATTACCACATGAACATTTTAGAGCACAGTTTGATCTGTCAGCCCAAGTTCTTGTTCCTCTGAACCTCAAAGATAAGGTAACAGAGCCAGGATTAGCCCAGGACCATTTAAAAGGTGAAAGTAAATGAGTCACTGCTCTTTCCTGCTTGCCTGTAGATGAAGTAGGCAGGGAATTGCAACTATGGGGAAGCAGAGGTGGGTATTTAGTGTGACTGGAGCTGATCCCAGCACAAATGGGAAAAGCTGGAGGAGGAGGAGGAAGAGCAGTCAGTGCTCAGCTCTGGGTACTACCATGGAGATGCAAATGCTGGACTGAGAATTCATGCCAGAGCAGATAACCACGTGAAAGGGCTGAAACAAGAAAACACACAGCTTGGAGCTCTGCAGTATTTTCAGATGTGAGTAGTTAATTACTGAATCTGGCCTTCTGTTCTCTCATGTGCTCAGTATCAGGAGAATTTCCTCAGCTTTACTGGGGAAAAGGGAACGTTTGATTCCAATTCCTGCAGGAGTGTTGTGTGAGAGCTTGGTGTTCTTGCAAACTTTGGGTTAACAGGTTATGACTTAAACACTCCAGCATAAAAGGCAGATGAGATTTTAGTTGCCAGATCACAGAAATAGTTCTGTACATGCAGTACCATGTGCCAGGGTATGGTGTGTTCTGGGCACTTCCCAGATGCCTGGAAATCTCCCACTGCAGTTCTCCTGTTGTGGCCCAGACATGGAGCGCTGTTATGTAGCCACCTGAGCAAATATGCTCTTTTTGTATACCAAGAAACATCTCATTGACTTGGTTAAAGGAACCCTTCACCCTCCATTTGGGGTTTCTCCAGAAATATGGTGTTATAGTAAATAGAGCTGATCCCATTTTGCCCATACCAATGTCAATTCTGGCAGGTGTTTGTTGGGTAATGACCAATCAGTCAAAAGCTTCAGTCTCTCCCAGTGCTTAACAAAACTTCCTGCCTGCAAGTTTTTCCTTGTGCCTAGTGAACACTACTCTAACTTACCTCTCTGCAGCAGCCTCTTAGGCATATTTGAAGGATGAAATGCTTTCCTCAGTCTTCCTTACTGATCCCAGTTATTCCAGCCTTTCCTATGCTTTAGATCTCTGATAAGCCCCTTTTTTTTTGGTAGCTTCCCCAGTTTTCCTTATTTTTTAAACTGTGGTGTTCAAAATTAGATATATTCCAGTTGTATTTTTAACAACTACAGTGACATGATACATACCTGTATCTCCACAGCTGAGCACACTTCATGCATATTGATATTTATAGTTTACATTAATCAAGTTTCTTTTCTGCAGAAGGATGCAAGTGTTCCTCATTTTGCAGCTTTTGCAGTTCATTATTCCTGTGCACGTCTTCCTCAATTTATTTTCCAAATCAGCTCATTTAAGATTACTTTCACATTCCTGTTCTGATACCCTGCTATACTCCCAGCTATAATTCCATCATTTAGGTTTTTAATTCAAGTGCAGTTTTTGAAATAATAATTTGAAGGAAGAAGACATAGTGACATCTTTGCAGGTGTTATGAGATTGTCTTCTAGCACAAGGGGCATGGGAAGAGAAAGTACAAAGTGATATTTTTAAGATGTAATATCAAAAATCAGTTATTGTAGATGAAAAGTGAGTGAAGCTTTTAGTGCTGAATAAGACTAGATGGAGAGGAGCAGGTTGAGCTCTAACACGAGTGCATTTTGATGTGAGAAGAAACTGAAAAATACAGAGAAAAGATGAGGTGGAAACAGCAACAGGCTATGGGAACATCCTGCAGCTGTGTTTTTTGGGAGCTTAAACTGGAGGAAATGATCTGTACAGGATGACTGTGCACATGAAAGTGTAGCACGCTTGCACTTGGATAGTTTATTTGCTTTCTGACTCATTTTGGGTTTGAAATGGGATCACTGGGATGATGGAGCTGTGCCGATCCCGATGAGGTTCATGGCTGTACTGCTAAATTTAGGGAAGTTTGTCATGCTCAAAGAGTAGGATGTAGTGTTAAGCAAGATTTGATGTGATGGTCAAGGATAGTGTATTGATGACCATGTAAGACTAAAATCAGAAGTAAGAAAGATGAGTAGTGAAGACTGAGAGGACAGATAATGTTCTCAAATCAAAACTTACCTCTTGCATTATCATGCCTTGAGTTTTAATTTTTGAAAAGGAATTAATATATCAGCTACCCTCAAAACAGCTTTCTATGGTAAGCCAAACTGGCCTTTGCAAGCAAAGAAATTTTGATAATTCTGAGAAACCTGACTGGAAAATATGTGGTCCACCTCCTTCTTGTGGGCATGCCCTCATCAGAGGAGGGGTTTGGTTCACCCCTTTTCACTAGCAGAACGTGTCTCACTTCAACTGATGGTTGTCTTTTTCTCTAAAGGGTGTGTGTGGAGTGGGATGCCTGGTAAATCATCCAGATGAATGTCATAAATAGAATTATTCTGGCTTCACTAGGTTTACAATGACTTTACACCACACTAGCCTCATTTGTGTTATTTTAGCCTCTCATGTGTTATTTTAGCATAGATATAAAATGCACAAACAGGAGTAAATGACTGACGGACATAGTCAATTCCATCAGGATTGGACTTTGGAGTCAGCAAATTACAAACATCAGAGACTGCTTCTTGCATTTTATTTGCATCTGAGTATTGGACCGACACCAGCTCTTCCCAAACACTGTTTGGTTTTCCTGAAGGTGTTTTCCTTGCCTAAAACATCCTGAAATATGGATTCTGAAGGGATGATGAATATGCAGATCTCCTCTTACAGCACCTGTAAAAAGTTGTGCCTAACTTTAGTACTTTTGTGTTCTCTCATCTTGCCCTGAACCCCTCCCCTTTTTCTTTTTTTATTGTTACTCTGAAATGACTGAAATGGATTTTTGAAATGCATTCTCTGGACAACCTGTGCTAGGGCCTCACCACTCTCACAGCGAACAATTCCTTCCCAATATCCCATCTAACTCTCAGTGTGAAGCCATTCTTCCTTGCCCTGTCACTCCAGGCCCTTGTCCAAAGTCCCTCTCCAGCTCTCCTGGACCCCCTTATGGTACTGAAAGGGATTCCAAGGTCTCCCCAGAGCCTTTTGTTGTTCAGGCTGAACACCCCCATTGTGTAAAAACTATCATACTTCAGAACTTAAAAGGAAACTCAGGAAATCTGTGGTATTATGATGAGTATCTGGTCTGCTAAGGAGTTCTGCATATCATATCTCTTTTGGGTTCAGTTTCTTCCTTTGAAAAGCAAAGGCATTTTGTTACTGATCTCTTTTATAAAGAGCTCAAGAACTGAAAATTATTAATACATAAAAATACCCCTATCTTTGGCTAAAAAAAAAGTATGAAGAGTTGAGCCTGTAAGTATTGTTCCAACTAGCAATTTACATCTCATTATCTTCTAGAATATTAACTTTCATCACATGGCGTATTCTCCTTACACTGTTTCCTTTCATACTTAGGTTGACTGTAATACGAAATCACAGGAAAAATCTCTCTTGTTCAGTTCAAGTTAATTGCACTGTAGTTGAGGGATTTTGATAAATTGGTACTTCACCCCCATCATCTTTGGACCTGAAGAGCATGGAAGAAAGAAAGATGAGATTTTATCCTAATATTTTGCTTTGAAAATGAGAAAGTATATGTAATTATTTTCTTCTGCTATGTGTGATTCTGTGAAGGCAAACCATAAATGGCTCTGCTACTGATGGTTGGGCTCACAAGGGTGATAGGATCTCTAGCTCAGAATGTGTCAATTCTCCTTCAAATGAATCATGATGGTACATTTGGGGAAAAAGAGCATAGGTTCTCATTTCTCACCTCCTCTGGCAGTTCTACAGAGGCACAGCTATCCATGGTACATGGATTGTGTCTCTGTGTCTGGGTTCTTTTCCCTGCACAGGCCTGGCCACGGATCATGCTGTTCACTGGATCAGCAAGACAGGAGGTGACTTCTTTAACTCCCTCCCCAAAAGACACATTTTAAGCCCAGCAGCAAAAAATGTTGATCTTTTCAATTGGATCATCCTTGTGCCTTTGCAGGGAACTCTGCCAAGTCTGACATACTGCTTATGGGCTCAATCCAATAAGAACCTAAGCCCACCACTGAAGATGCTGAGGACAGACTCACAGGAGCCAACTTTAGGTTCACTGACAATGTGGGCTTTGTAAAAGGAAAAGACTGTCTCAAGCCCACTTTCCTAATTTTAAGGACCTGTTGGAAATGAGAATAGTTCAGCTGATTCAGAATAATCTTGGTGGTTTAGCACATTGTCCTTATGCTTCTTTGAAAATCTTTTTTTAAAGAACAAGTCTCATCTCTCCTGTCTCTGTTTCTTTGTAATTCTTTCATTTGGCTTGATGTAGAAAGATGATTTACAAAGCTGCAAGCATTAGCATGATACCAACATATAAAAAGACTTGCGATATTAATAATCCTCCTGGCCACCTGAGCTATCTTTTCCAGATTCCTTTTCACCTTTTCCCTTTTACAAACATGTGTGTACACGTGTGCATACACAGGTGTAGAAGATAGTCATCGTTTATTGAAGAGCTGTTTCATAAAGTGTTTTATTTTAATAGTGCAGAAGCTCACTACTATCCCCCTCTCTCCCCCTGGATTATTAAAGGCAGAGGCAGCGTTTAATCAGAATAGAGAACCAGAAGTTGCCTGTTTTCCCTATTACATGGTTTCTGAATCCTTTAAAAAATATAAATTAATCAATAGATGGAGCTAAAAAGAGGCTTGAAGTGTTTGGGTTTTTTTCCATAAAACATGTGCAGTCTCTGCACTTAGGTTTACAGCTACACTCTGTCAGAGGTGTGCGGCCTAGTCCTTTATTGCTGCAGATTAATTTGACACCATGGGTTATGTGCCTTGTAAATGACAGTCACGCTTTCAGGAGATGCTGAAAAGTCTTCATGTGTGCTAGTGAGCTAACCAGAGCCCTTCAGCAGCCTCTGATAAAAAGATAATCATTATCACAGGATGAACTATGGCACAGACAAACTGAGTCGTCGCTGTCACACCCAGACAACTGCAACCCACACCACACGTTATTTCATCCAGCTTGTGTGTTACCCACAGCATCACTCATTAGTCCCATCGACCACACTTTCAACTTTCCATCTTCAGACCCCTAAATATTTCCCAGCAGAACAGTGATTGCAGATCAGGTTTAACCTTAATGATTGTCTTGGTCAGATTTTCTTGGTTCCACTAAAGATGCAAAACAAGCTTTGTGGCAACAGACAAAATGAAGGATCCCTCTGCCACCGAAGTGACACAGATCCTCCTGTTCCAGAGCACGCTTTAGAGGAGATGTATTTATTTATTATACTTATTTGTCTTTGAAATAGACCATGGTAATAAAATTACAAAATCTCCTATGTTTAGTTGCAATTTGCAGCAATATCACTGCTGGGATAGCTCATTCCTTCTCTCCAGACAGGAATGGAGGGTACTGCTTTCATGGCCTCTATGATAAATGAGTGTCTACAAATTCCAAGCTTCTGTTCAGAACGGTATTTTCAAATGTAAGGTTTCCTGCTAAAAGGCTAGGCAGTTCATTTTGTCATCTCTGCTTCGACTTCAACAGAAGCAGAAAACTCATTTCTGTCTTTGAAAAAATGTAATTTAAAACAAGAAAAAGAGCAAACTTCCTCACAAAAAGAGGCATTTTGTTAAATCTGAATGTTAAAATGAAACCCAAAGTTAATTCAGGAGTGACTATGACTTCTTTCTATTAATTTTTTTCTGCATCATTTATATGCAGATTGGAGGCACTTTTCAGCAAGTGTCAGTGGGGAGAGGACTAATGACACCTCAGGGGCTTTAGGGAAAAAATCACACCTGGGAAAGAACACAGACACCACTGAACCAAACTGCTGTGGATTTTCAGTTCATGCAAAGTCTGTATTCAACATCCCAGCTTCTCAGTGAGGTATCAAAATGGCATAAATCAGAATTCCACCAAAGTTCATGATGGTATCAATAAATTGTGGTGTACTTTAGTCCTTGGCATTTTCCTTGTAGTAACAAAGCCTCCAGCCTGATGAGACAGCGCTGCAGTGGTCATTTCTGCAATGTCTTCAATAGTACATAGGTAGTTATTTCCTCCATTATTTTCATGGGGTTTTTTATATAATTACCATTACTTTTATCTAAAACCAGTGTTTAATTCCCTACATAAAAACACAGAATGGTTAGGGTTGGGTGGGACCTTTAAGATCATCTAGTTCCAACCCTCCTGCCTTTTTAGTTTCTGTAACATATCAAAAATAATTTTCCCAGTTAAATAACTTTACAAATATTTACTTCAGGTGACTGTCACTCTCTATCCTAATTTTCTTTCCTATACACCGTCACCACATGAATTTAGACTCTAAGCTGGTTGATGTAGAAATTGCCTCCTAATGCAACTACGACACTGCACACAAAGAGAGACTTTTCCTATGTTGGAACTTCCTCTTATTTACTGACAAAAAAAGATATCTGTTATGGTACTTCCAAAACATCCCAGATATATTGGACAGGGAAGTGAGGAAAGGAGGCTCCATGTCTTATCTGCCTTACAGCAAAGTACACCCGAGATATGATGAATGACTTTCTCTAATGCTGATCACAGCTCATTGTGCTTTCTGTTTGCATTCTGATTCCAAGTCCTGAATCATCACCATACCTATTCCACACAGCCACCTAGAAGAGTCAGTTGCAGATGGGAGCATGATTTAAAATAATGAGCCAATCACAGTTAATTTTCTTGGTATTTACTGTAATAACATTAATTTTGATGAACCCCTCCATTATTAATGTGAATGTCACAAGTGCTTCTATAGCATTTTCACTTGGATTCCATATTAATTACCTGGTCTGTTAATCTAAAGTGCTGCTACAGGAATATAATAGAACATAACCGTGAGGGGAAAAAAAAAAGATTTATTAGTCAATGGGAAGGTGTGAGATAAAAAAAAAATTACCTTTTCTCACTGATTTCTCAGGCACAGTAAGGTCTTAGTGCCTTGGACAGTTACAGTCCCATAATGGATGCCATTTACTGTTCTGCAACGTGATGATACATGGCTGGATTACCATTTGAACTCATCCCTCTTTACATGTAATGGACATAAATTGCATTTATGTTTTCTTTATAGCCCACTTTAGTGCCATCATGGAAAAAGCTTTAGAATAAATGACAGCAGACCCACATTTCTTATCCAGTTTTCAAAACATGGACCAACTTGGCTTTTTCTTACTGAGTTTGAAGCTTAGCAGAGTATCCAAATAAAGGACAACATTTCCATCTGTGAGATGTATGTCAGGTTTCCATAGCATGAGAGCTGTAAAGCTAATCTCTCCTATGATTTCTGTCCAGTGCCCCCAGTCACCCTCTTTATGAATTCTGTATTGAAAGGGAGCACTCTATAATTCACTAAGTGAGCTGTATCTCTTATACTTTCCTTTTATGAGCCATTCCATGCCCCGTTAATGCAGATTATCCCAGATAATTTAGATTCCAGGAAAAAGCACTCTTCACCTCTTCTATTTTATTTTTTTAAACCTGGGTTGAGTGGGATAGAGATGGATTAAAAGCATCATTGTCAATGTTAGCTATAGTGTGTGCTTTTCCCTAGTACTCTGTTTGAGGTACCCCTCTCCCTCAGACTTTGTTGCTATCAAACATTTTCATTCCCCTCTTATTCCATTGCTAAACTGCAGGAGGTCCCCTTACCAGCCACTCCTTCAGACCCACAGTTCTCATTCTCTAGATTCTTCTCCTGGTGCCCAGATGAAGTGCTGGAGGCTCCAAAGAACCCTTTGTGTGCTGCCATGGTATCACTCTAAATTACTCATTTGGACCCCTTGTTTGCTCCTCACTTTCCCAGCACCAGAAAAGCCTTTCTAGAACTTCAAAAATGGCCCGTCCGTGTCTCAAATCCCTGAGTCATTTTCCTTTACAGTCTATCTAACACACTCATGTCTTGTCTCCACTTATGTGCTTCCACCTTCTTTTCTTGCCTGTCCCCAAGCTTCAGTCTGCTTCTTCCTTTCTTCCTCTGTGCGCGTAGCTTACTATGGAAGAAAATAGAAACCCAGGTATGCACCCACATGTCTTGCTCTGGATGACTGTCCTGACACTCACAAACTCCTCATCCCATCCTGATTCACTCCTCTGACGGTCAGCATAGATCTGTGCCTCATATTAAGCAAATCCTATGCACAACTCCTCTGTTTCCAAAGGAGAAACTTCCACTTAGCGTATGATGTGAAAACAGTTTTTGATGAGTTGCTGAACTATTCCTCACAAACAGAAGGTCGTCATGTGCCATCTTTGCTAGGAGCTGTGCTCCATGAGTTGTCTGCCTGGAGAGGTTTGGGTCCTGCTTTCTCTTGAGTGATTGGAAATTGACTAGAAATGCATGATTTTAACTCCAGAAGAATCCATATCACTGATTTTCTGTATGGTTTCTTCTCAGGTTTGGGAAATATCAGCTTTCATCTGCTTTCATCAGAAAATGCTCCATCTTATACAGAAAAATCTGAGTGTGTTTAGCGTCTGTCAACACCAACTTCATCACAGTCCTGGTGAAAAAGAGTGATGAATAAGTGAGAGAAAGATATGAAAGCATAATAAGTCTTACCTATCTCTCCTAACATGTGAGTGTTGAGGAATTATGAAGAACCCTTTTCTCAGTCTCAGCCTCTAAGATCACAGACCTTGTCAGTCAAGCTTCTAAAACTCAGGGTTGCTAAACATGTTACACTGTTGTGATGATGTAACAGATGGCAGGGAGCAAGACACCGAAGGAATTTGATTATATCCTAAGGAAACTATTTTAAAATACAGCAAACACATCCAAATCTCATTTCACATATTCTTCCAGGCCTAACAGCAAAATAGCAGCTCAGCAAGAATATTAGTGAAGCTCAGAAAAAATTAAATGTTAGAAATTGCTTTTCCCTCCTCTGATAGAAGCTACCACCTATGTGTAAAATAATAAGAGCTTTATGTTGCAGCTGTTATTTCTTAAAAGAGAAGAGCAGGAATTGCCAAGCACATTAATTATTAGGGAAAAGATTTAATGATGACTTTGAACTTTGGTGAGATATAGACTGTATGAACTGAGCTGGTGTGTCACTGTTTGAGAGAGGATTTTATTTTAAAGGAAACAACCTTTCTAGTCACTGTGGGCTGCCCTCATCACTTCTTATGATCCTTACAGAGTTTCACATGCCAACTGAGGACATGGTTTAACTTGTGTATTTTCTGCAAAAGCAGAAGAGCTACACCAATTTACAACATCCAAAAATCTGCCCCTTTTGCCAGGTTGTCTCTCACAGTAATGTACAGCAGGCTTTTCAGCATTGCCCGCTCACAGTTTTATTATGAACCTTGTTTTCATGACTGTCTTCTGCATAGAATTTAATTGTTTGAATTGTTTTCTTTTATGAGATCACCCTTTCAACAACTGATTCACCTTAACAGCAGGGGAAATTTGATTGCAAAGGGCCCCAAATTAGCAGTCAAATTCAACCAAAGGCATACAATTCCTTATCTCTAAGATAAAGAAATAACAAATTTAAGCCTTTTTTGTGAATGCTTTTTTGTTTTCAGTCACCATTTGATATTTCTACTTCCAGTGAGGTCTCTTGGGCTGACTGGGAAGCTGGGTCAAAGAGCAATTAGCTAAAAGGTTTCAAGGGTGTCAGTATACTCAGTACTGACATGAGAAATTTGGGATTATCCAGAGACAGCAACCAGACACTCCAATGCTAGCCCACCACCTCAGTGTCTGATAGTCCCAAAGGCACCAACATATTCCTGGAGGGGAGGAACAAGGTCTCCATGGAGAAATCCCCTAGCAGAGTCAATCCCTTAACTGAGTAGCTGAGAATCGCCACCCAGAATGAGAAGGAAAGTACATTTATTATACTCCTCCCTTTCAACTTTCTCATTTTGCTGCTCCTTTATCAGCAACCAGAAAATGCCCTTTCTATCAGCATATTACTGCACACACATTGTGTGAAGTGCTGGGGAACAGACTGAGCACAGCTGAGAGCTTATTAATGATGGACTTAAGCAATTAATAAGCATGCTTTCTCTGCTTTCTGAAAGCCAGAATGGAAATATTTTGGGCTCTAATTCCTCTTGCTCATGATGTATTTCTTCTTTACTTTTGCTTTGTGGGGTCTCTGATTCATGGCTGCTTTATACAATGTTAGCATATACACTAATTAAAAAGGATTTATCAGGTTGAGCTCATGATGACTGAAGGATCCTTTCTCCCTTGGCAAGGTTTGAATATTTGACTAGCTCATTAATGCTTCTGCTTTTTCTCTTTGTAAGAGGAGACTGAAAAATGAAAGAAGGGATTTGCTGTGCAGCTTTAGATGAAAGGTTGGTTCATTTATTTTTAAAGCTGTCTAAAGGGGTTAAGTCCTACTCTGATTTACACCAAAGGGCAACTCATAACCCCTCAGCAAAATAATTACGCATTTACATTGACAGGGACCATTTATTTGCAGGATTTCTTCAATGTAAACAAGAGAAAAATTTATATGAGGTTTTTTCATTTAGAGGATAAATTGACAGAGCTCTTCTGAATCTGTGTGAATCAGGAGTTACCTTAGTTGATCTGTTTTTGATATTTCAGACCATCATAGCCTTCAAATTACAGGAAAATACCCTTCTTTACACCACCTGGGGATTTGACCCTTGAGTTAAAAAAAAATGTCCAGTACTTGCCTCTTATTCTGACACTATTCACACCCCTCCAAGCAGAATTACTCCAGATTTACCTTGGCACAGGCGAAATCCCTGCATCTTCAGAACTGGACTGCCCGCATAATAGTTAGAAGTTTCAAAGTAATTTAATATATCCAAAAATATACACACATATTTTAAAAATGCCTCCTATCAGTGCTAATCTTTGATGTTTGGCTGGATTATTATCTCATGAAGATTGTAACCCTGAGAGTTTTACGTGCCCACTGTGTCTTCCTTTCTTATTCTTTCCAAAGTACTTAAAAGATCCACTGAGTCAATTACACACAGTATCTCTTAATAATGTCCTCTTCCTGGCACATCTTTGTTTTCCTTTATGTTTATTTCAAAAGGTTGAATTAAACAGGAGAGTAGAGATAAATCCACATTATGAATTATAAAAAGTTACCACGTGCTCCTGGGAATGTCCAGAATTTTGATGGGGAGGATTTAGTGAAGCAGGGCCCTGGGGAAGTCAGTGCCAGAGAAAGTCAGGATTGTTTAAGTCAGAGGAAAGCCGGGTGCATGAACTTTGCTGTTTGCAAGTTTATTTTGTGCTGCACTAGGAGTCTGGTGGCAAACACCCTCTTGCTTTCTGACTCCAATGGTTCCATTTGCCTGCTGATCCCTACACCACATAGAAGATGAAGTGGGTGTCAAAGAAAGTGGAGAAAGTCCCAGTGGCTGGGAATCTTCGGGAGAAGATTATTTTGACACCATCCAGGATTGATTTAGGTGCTGACCCTCCTTTCAGCAAGGTAATCCTTGGAAAACCCTCCAGGTCTGTGATTATCTGAAATTTTACTACAGGATGGAGTTACATTGTGTGGGGGAGAGAGAGTTGCTCCTTCATGGGTATAGCAACAGTGGGCATCTGAATGCTACAACTGAATCCCATAACCTTTCCCAGTGCTGCACCTCTTCAGAATGAAAACTTAGCAGGCATCCTCTTGACTGTGTAGGGCTGTAATTAAGACTGGATTTTTCGGGGCATCAGTATTGCAAATTCCAAACTAATGCCTTCCTAAAATACACAGGGGTAAATTGCATGGTTCAATTTCCCTTCTCCTTCTAACCAACATATCAAATGCTTTGTCCTCTGACTTCAACCTACTGACATTACCTTGCTATGTAAACTCAACCAGAATTCAACCAGTGGGTGAATATAGGCAAGCATAAATCAACATAGCCATCAATAGCCCTCCACTTATATGTATTGGCACAGCTGATGGACTGTTCCCTTTCATCTCTTACCTTGAGCTCTATCTTCACTGTGAACTATGAAACACTGGCCACATCTCTCACGCCAGAGATGTATCCCAGAATAAGTGAAATATTATTCATATTGCCTTTGAGTGAGTACATAAAGCACCTTATGAGCCTTCCAAATATAAAAGGTGATATAAAAGGAAATAGTAATATGCCCACATAAATATTAAGGGAAAGCTGACACTTCCCTTTTATAAAAGCAATATCCATTCCTTGCTTAATATTTTCTAGAATATACTGAAAGATAAAATCTGCATGCCCACATTTTATGGCTATATTCTTGTCTACATAATTCATCTGTAGTTTGCTCACCCTCCTCATTTCCTCCCCTCCTCCCCAGCAAATAATTAAAAGCAATATGGCTTGTAAACCTGTTGAGTACAGGACTCGCTGAAATTCTTGTCAAAAAAGGTCAGGAAGGAGAGGTTTGTTCTGAGAAGCAGGTGATGAGAAATGAAAGGAAAAACCTCCGCTTTTTATGCTGCAAAAAGTAGAACAGGGTGCTGAATCTTAGAATCAGGCAGCAGCAATAAATGTCAAGCATAGTGGGTAATAAACTGTATCTCCAAGAGTATGAAGAGTAGCCAGTGTGTTACGCAGGTCATCATTTCTTCATTGTCCTGTTTTCAGCTTTCCCGTTGCACATGGCCACCTGATACCGACGAAGTCTGTGGCAAAAAAAAAAAAAAAAAAAAAAAAACCAAAACAG